>CAJVPY010004995.1:0-11966 GCA_910591965.1 Dentiscutata erythropus
AAATTTTGGTTGGCATGTTTAAATGTATATGACTGGGAAGGGCTTAATCCAATTCCACCAGAACTATGGTAATTTTTTCTCAAATACGCATATATATATTATTTTATATTTATTGCATTCTTAATTTCTTATAATAAATGAAAAAAGGCTTCTTCCAGATTTTGTACAATTCCATCCGAGCCATTATTGGGTTCATACTCGTGCAGTATACCTCCCAATGGGGTACTGTTATGGGCGCAGATTGAGTGCCGAAATTACTTCACTAATTAAGAAACTTAGGCAGGAATTATATATTCAGCCATTTGAGACAATTAATTGGTCTAAAGCTCGAAACAATATTGCTATGGTTGATCTTTATATTCCACATACTAAATTATTAAAGTTATGCAATTGTATGTTTAAATTTTTTATGAACTTATTATTTAATAATTAAAATTATGATGTGTTATTATTTATAGATGTACATGTCCTTTCCGATTTGTTTATCACATTCAGCTTTGATGGCCTCCCTTTTAAAATTAATAGATGGCCAAAGTCTTGCATGTTCTTTGTACTTACTACGAGGAAGGGCCTAATTCTGAGGCATTCAAATTGCACAAAGAAAGATTAATTGATTATATGTGGCATGAACATCTTAGTTTCTTAAATATTTTTAATATTTATTTTAATATTTATTTTAACATTTATTTCTTAAAATTTTCTATTAAAAATTTAGTATATTACATATGTAGGTTGGGTTCGGAAGGAATGGTGATGTGTGTTACGAATGGCACTCAAAATTGGGATACTGGACTTACAGTTCTTGCAGTAATTGAAACAGGTAACAATTGCATCTTTATCAAATTTGCATTCAATCATTAAATTTATCAATTTTTGTTACTTCAAATAGGACTTGCAGATGATCCATTAAATTATCAGTCAATGATACATGCACTTGAGTTTTTAGATGATACACAAATAAAAAAAAATCCTAAAGATTCTAAAAGATGTTATCGGGATAACACACTAGGCACTTGGGGTTTTAGTACTCGTGAACATGGATATAATGTTTCTGATTGTTCTAGTTTAGGCCTCGAGGCTGTACTTAATCTTCAAAACAAACTTAGGTATGTTTTTATATAAGTTTAATATTTAAAGCCAATTATTGAAATTTTTTTTGATTTTTTGTATAAAAAGTTATACACCAAAATTAGTATCTAAGGAACGACTTTGTCAAATTATTGATATATTATTAACTATGCAAAATTCTGATGGTGGGTTCGCGAGTTATGAGCGTATTAGAGGTTCAAAAATTCTGGAATAGTTAAATCCTGCAGAACTTTTTAGCAATATAATGATTGAATATAATTATCCAGAATGTACATCTAGTGTTTTAAATGCATTACATACTTTCTGAAAATGGTATCCAGATTACAGGGCTACTGAAATAGAGTAATTTTATTTCTTTTTTGTAAAATTTATAGATATTTGATATACCTATATATATTAACTTCTCTGTTGTTAGACAAATCACTAAAAGAGCAATTCAATACCTATATAATTCTCAAGATGAAAATGGTGGTTGGTATGGATCTTGGGCTATTTGTTTCACATATGCTACTATGTTTGTTATACAGTGTCTGAAAAATTATGAAGAAACATATGAAAATAGGTATTATGTATATAAAAATTAATCTTGAGTAATAGAAAAAATAAGTTATTTTACTAAATAACTATGCCTATTAGCCTGGTAGTTAAAAAAGGATGTGACTTTTTAATTTCCAAACAAAAAGAAGATGGTGGTTGGGGTGAATCCTATAAAGTTCATATCATAATATTGATTATTATATTCAATATTATTGATTTTTTATTTTGCTTTTTTTATAAATAGTCATGTGATACAGAAACTTATATACATCATGAAAACTTACAAGTCGTAAACACAGCTTTTGCATTACTTGCTTTAATGGCAGGTAAATACCCAAATGAGGAGCCTATTCACGTGATATCTAGGTATAAGTTGACTTTTACTTAAATTGCAGCTACTTTTATTTTTTAATAGAGAATTATTATATAAACATCAATTAAACCTATCTTTTTTAGCTTATTGTATCACATCAATTACCAACTGGTAAATGGAAACCAGAATCTATAGAAGAAATATTTAGTAAAAATGCTACAGTTTGTTATCCAAGTTATAAATTTATTTTTACTATTTGGGCATTAGACATATATGCCAAAATTTATAACAATCCTATAATTTTTTAAAAATACTTTAACAATTTTGGATTGTTAAGTTTTTACAATTGTACAGTAAAACACTATTTTTGTTTTTAAGCAAATATAAGCAAATATTTAATTAATAATAATCACAGGTTGAATATGAAAATTTTAGACAAACTATCTCCCTTCTGATATTCCTATAATACATACTGATAGTTTAATGAGATATCACAATTGTATATATCTTGCAGAAATCTGCTAATACTTTGATTTTTTTTTGCAAAAAGCTTTCATATAGATATCGAACAAGGCAAATATCTCAAAGAAAGTTAAATGATATTTTGGTTAGTCTATCAGAGAGTTTTGATGAGATTATTTTAGATATTGGACAAGGCAAATATCTCAAAGAAAATTGATTGATATTTTACTAAGAATTTTAATAGAGTATCATTTATCTTATATCACTATAAGATATTAGCTATTATAAATATATAAGAGATATTGGCCAACTGATACAGCTATATATAAATATATAAGAGGTATCGATTAACCAATATAGCTATATATAAATATATAAGAGGTATTGGCTAACTAATATAGCTATATATTACAGGTCAAACTTTAAAATTTTGGCAGAATTTCTGTGAGATATTAGTGAAATATTGGATGTTTATAAAGCTAATAGCTATCTGATATTTGGCACATATTGCAGCCTATTGGATAGATATCAATTCTAATAGGCCTATTAAACATCTGATACTTCTATTAACAAAATATCAGATATTTGATATTTTATAATAGAAGTATCAGATGTTTAATAGGCCTATCAAAATTGATATCTATCCGATAGGCTGCAATATGTACCAAATATCAAATACAATATTTTACTGATATCTCACAGAAATTCTGCTAAAATTTTAAAGTTCAACCTGTGTATAAAACACAGATTGAATACAAAAATATTGGATAACATATTGGCTATCTGATATTTGTATTTTATATGATAATAATTTGTTAAAAGTTCATAATACCAGTCTGAAATGAGATCACAAGATTCGAACTATATAGTTCTCTAAAAACTGTGGTTTCTATTGGCTAAATTTCAGACTAGACAAAATTAACCCCAATGCCTTCTTAAAAGACAATGTGTAAAATAAGATTTAAAGTTTATTTTAAATATTACATTGATTGCTAGAGATATAAGATAATTAATTAGCAGTTAGTGTCTCTGTTAGATATCACTTTCAAATTTCTATCAATTAAAAATACATAGCTTCAAAACTGTAAATTAAAGTATTTTATATTTTAATCAGTATCAGTATGATTTTATCAAAAAAAAATTCACAATACAAATCAAATTACTTTTATTAATTATTGTATTTAACTTCTATTACGATTGTTAAAATCTACATGTTGAAGATTAAACAACTACTAATACTAATTTTCGCATTTACCTCGGTGAATACAACCACAATGAAAAGTACAAAGAGCATTGTTCTTACGTCAAGACAACTTCTATATTCACAATTTGTTTATTACATTGACAGACATCATTTTTCTTTAAACCTTGTTCAGTTTCTTGGCTGGATATTTTATTTGTGATCAGGTTAAGCACCAGCATTTCGTAAAGAAATAAATTTGCTCATTGAAATTACATCAAGTTTAGAAAATTCATCAGTATCTAACGTTCTAATTCGTTTGCTAAAAACTATGTACTGTATCCAATTGATATGAGTCGCAATGCTCGTCTATTCTATCAATATCATCTTTATGAGATCATCAGGTTTCAAATTTAACACACGTTTTTTTTTGTTTTCCATTAAGATTGACGGTTCTGAGTAACATGTCAATTTGCTACCATGATTATGTTTATCAGATTTAATATTCAGTCTATCAATACTTCCAACTTTAATTAATTTAAAGGTATTGGTATTAAGAACCCAATATTTAAAGTTCAAATTTTTATGTTTACTTGACGTGTTTCGTAAAATAGCCAGGCAATAATTATACTTTGAATAATTCATTATATGTCTTTTGTTTTTTTATTTTTCATGTAATCATTAATGATTTTTTGAAAACTTTAAAATAAAAGAAACGAAAAAACTATCAAAGAATTCAAAGCCATACCATATTATAGAAGCTACACTAGGTGAATAATTAGCTTGAGCCCAAGCTAATGTGAACCATAATAATATCGCCACTAACGTCTTAAATAGAACTAAAGCCATAGCTAATGCGATAGAAGCAGGCTTTAACACTAAAGTTGATCGTAACTAAACTGCTAGTGATACTGTAGGGCAAGATCCCGCTAGAGCTGCTTATATTCAAAATTACGCTAACAAACAAATTATGGGTGCTATGGCTGGTTTAGTTTACAACTTAGAAGTAATTACCAACCAAATTACGGCTGCTGAACTCCATAATACTAACCTGGATAGAACTGGAGCAGCGAACTATGACTTTAAAGATGGGGCAACTATGTGGCAGGAACTAACAATTTAGCTAAGTTTACTTACTATACTTTATTAACTAATAATCTTCACAGAAATTTTTTTTTTTATAAATCAAAATGGAAAACGAAGTTTTGACAAAAAAACAAATAATAGAAGATATTATTAATACATCATACCATATTACTCAAACCAACAATAATTTTATTCAATTGAATTTTATTGATTGCTAAAAATTGGCAGATATAAATGATCCAGATAGAATGTATAGTCTTGGTTACTGTTATGAATATAGGATTGGTATTTTACTTTATTTTTTTTTATAATTAATCTAATTTATTAAACTCATACATATTAAACTTGACATTATATATTAACTATTAATAGTTAAAACTACATACATATATCAGTATAAATTTTAAACTCAAGTACTGTATATTAATTTTGTTATTTAAAAGCAACGTACAACATCTCAAATTTTGATCTTGTACAACCTTCACTTTAATATAATAATTAGCTTTTTTTTTTGTTCTTTTTTTTATTCTTTTCTTTTTATTTGTTTATTTATTTTTTTTTTCTATTAGTTCATTTTATTCCTATTTTTCTAACTATAATTTCATCATTGAAGTTGTTGTTGGAATCTTTGCTAGAGTCATTGCTAGAATCATCACTGGAGTCATTGCTGGAGTCGTCGTTAGAATCGTCACTAGAATCGTTGCTGGAGTCATCGTTAGAATCGTTACTGTCGTTATTGTTTGAATGTTTTTTAATACTTTTTCTACAGTCCTAAGTGTAATCATTGCTGGTGCCATTTGGGATGATTTCGTTATAAATCTATACTAGTGTTATATGTCTTTTTTTCTTGTATCCTTTTTTTTGATCTTTTTCTTGTTTGTTTGTTTAGCGTTTGCTTACTAACTTCTTTTCTTTCTTTGCAAGTAGCAGTAGGTTATACTGTCATCATGATTTTGTTAATATTATAGTTTTGCTGGGCTTCACTGTCATTACTAGTATTACTATATTCTTAATCTTTTTCTTTTCTTTGCTTGTTTGTTTTATCGACTGTTTACTAACTTCTTTTTTCTTTGCAAGTAGCAGTAGTTGTCTTGTCGTTGTCGTAGTTTCACGGTTTTGCTATTATTATAGTATTAGTGGTATTACTATATCTTTGTTGTATCCTTTTTCTTGATCTTTTTTTTTGTTGCTTGTTTGTTTTAGCGTCTGTTTACTAACTTTTGCAAATAGCAGTAGGTTTTATTATCATAATTTCATTAGTGCGGTTTCGCTGTTATTAAAGTAGCTTGTTGTGATTTCGTTGGTAGTATATTTTTGGGGTTTACTGTTATTACTGTTGCTATTTTTTGTATTCTTTTTCATTTTTTTTTTTTGTTTCTTATAAACGTCATCTCTTTTTGAAGTCTTAAAATGCTTTGTCATTATTAATTATTTTCTTTTTAAATAATGCCATTATTGTCATTGTTTTGATGGAGTAAGTGTATTGTTCAGATTGGATAGTTGTCATTATTATTTCTATAAAGATGTTCTGATTAAGTGTGTTATGGTTGTGAGGCGATTGTCTTAGTGTTTATGTGTGTTATAGTTAGGTAGTATTATTGTTGTACTGTATAGTGTAGTTTCCTTTTAAAATATATTATGCTACTGTAAAAAAATAAATAAATAAATAAAATCAAGTGATTGATTTTGATTAATTGATCATGATGATGAGTTATCAATTTAATTTTTAAAGTAATGAAATATGTATTTGCTAGCTAATATTTTGCCAAAACCTTAATATAGGTCACCGAAAGCTAATAAAAATGTCCAATAGAGGTATCAATCTAATTTTTGAAGTAATGAAATACATATTTGCTAGCTGATATTTTGCCGAAACCTTAATATAAATAAGGCCAGACCAATTTAATTCTTCGTTTAACATAACCCCCTCCCCCTATTTTTCAAAATTTATATGAACCCAATACACATTAATAATAATTAATAGTATTTACCCCCCTCAATTTTTTAAATTTTATATAACCAACACATGTTAAATCAACCAATAAAATTACAGTATTATTATTTTTGTGTTTTTTTTGTCCCCTCCCCCCCACTTCTATAAATTATTTAACGTTATGTTAAACGAAGAATCAATTTGAAGTGGCCTAACTGAAACCCAGTAGAAATATTCAATATATAGGTCACCGAAAGCTAGTAGAAATTGTCTGATATGTGCCAGGCCAATAGGTTACAGGAACGTGCCAAGTATTGGTGAGCTATTGGTATGGCACGTATCACCTGGATTATACTGGATTTTGGTGACCTATATGTGACCTATCGGCTAGCAGATAGGTTGCCAAAACTTTATTGTTTGACTAGTGGTAGTTTTAAGAAACCAGAAATTATCTAGAATTATATTTTTTTTGCTAATCTGTAAATTTCACAAAATTATGCAAACCACAATAATTAACTAATTGACTAATTGATTATATAATTGATATAATTGTGTAGCTACTATTTAAGGATCAAAGAATGATACCAAATAAAACAATTAGTTGATTAGTCAAATAATTGATTAACTGACCAAACGATTAATCAGTTAATCAATTAACTGACCAATCGATTCAGTTAGTTAACTGACCAATCGATTATTGCGGTTTGCAAAATTATGTAAAATTTGCAGATCAAAAAAAAAAAAAGAAATCGATGATTTCTGATTGCCGATTTCTTTAATATATTATACTATATAAAGACTTATACACACATATATATATTTATTTAACATACATTTTTTTAAAAAAATTCTAATGACCAAAATTATTATCCGGGAACATGCACAAAGTGTCTTTTTTGTACAACTTCTAAATTTATTGTACTGAAAAAATATAGGGGAATTTATAAATAAGTGCCCAAAAAAGTAAAATAATTACATATAAGTGCCTTATTTTGGAAATTTTTACTATATCTCATGATGTAGTGAACGAAATTTAATGGTTTGGATACCATTCGAATCGACCCGACAAGACGGATCGAATGGTACTAAAATTGCTAGATTTAAATTACTGGATAACGAGATATTACGATCTAAACAGATTTTAGAAAATGTTGAAAAACTCGTAATCCAGTAATCTAAATTTAGCAATTTTGGTGCCATCCGATCCGTCTTGACGAAACGATCCAAATGGTATCCAAACCATTAAATTTCGTTCACTATAATAAAAATTTCTAAAATAGGGCACTTATATGTAATTATTTTACCTTTTTGGGCACTTATTTGTAAATTCCCCAAAAATATATATAAGTTATATTCCAATAAAAAAATAATACTAAAATTCCTTATGTTTTTACTTTGAAATTCCATGATTCTATCGGTAATAAACAAATTAATTTTCTAGTATCATGTAATAATTCTTATAAGTTTGAATTTAGTGTAACTTTTAAATTTTCTTGCTTATCATGCAATAGTAAATTTTACCGGGCTATAAAGGAAACAAAATTTAATATTACACAATCAAGTTTTTTACGACATGATGAATATACAAAGTATATTCCTACAATGTTAAATCAAATATGTTACAGAATTATGAATCTACAACTTTTATTTCTGCAAAAAAATGTTAAAGAAATCGGCAATCATCGATTTCTTTTTTTTTTTGATCTACATAATTTTGCAAACCGTTAATTAACGTTAATTAACTAACCAATCGATTAATGTCAATCAATAATTGACCAATCAATTAATATTGACAATCGATTAGTTGTCTAATAAAATTATAAAATCAACTCGATTTTTGATTTGGAACACTACCTCTATTTTAGCTTATAACTTCATTCTAAGTTTTAAAAGTAAAATTATAAACTTACATTGTGTTAAACATCATATACATATTTATATTATCTGAATAATATAACTACAATAGTGCTATAACAAAAATTAAATATATAATTTATCATTAAAAAAAGAACATCTTGTGCCAGTGGTTAAGAATAACTAGTATGCTATATCTCAAAAATGTACTCAGTAAATGTAGTCGGGGATTCTAAGTAAAAATGTTCAGGACCCTGAAAACCTCATGAAAACTGAGATCGAACCTTATATCCAATATATATTATGATGTATAAAAAAAATTATTTAATATAAAAGACTTCGATTTATCTTAAAGCTGCACCCTAACCCTAAATTTTAATAGGCTAACTAGGGTCCGGAATCGGGCGGGTTGAGCCGGCTTTCATAAAACCCGGTTCAAACTAAACTCGAAACATCTAGGTTTGGGCCTGTGACTCAATTTAATGGTTTTTTTGGAGTTTATAGGCTTTTTTTATAAAGCCCGACCAGGCCCGGTTTTAACCCGTCTCGGCCCGCTATAATTACGGGCCTAAAAATGTCAGTCTGGCCGGGCTTTTGCAGGCCGGCCAGGGTAGCCCGGCCCAATTCCGGACCCTATTTCTAACCACTGGTATAAGGAATAATAATTCTTAAAAAAATATAACACTCGAAATAAACCTAGAGCTAAGAATCGATAATCTATAACATCACTCCAAGGATTAGTTATATATAAACCCAATATTATAATTTGTTTTTGTATAACAATACATTTTATAATATAATTTTATTCGATAATACTTATCAGTTATAGTTATAAATTTTTTTTTTATTTGAGCAATATAATTTTTCACGATTTAATTTTTTAATTTTTTAATATCAAACCTATTACAATAAAATTACAAAAAATTAGAGGTCCAATTCGGATAAATCCGTCATCCAATATTTGAATTTGTCCAGATATCCATTTACTATTGGTATCCGGATAATCCGATAATTATCTGGATATCAATAGTATATAAAACGGAATCCGAATAAATTCAGATCTAGATAAATGGATAAACGGATAATGGATAGGAACTCTACAAAAATATTAGAGGCTTTTCATGTTTGAAGAGTCCCCGTTATTTTATATAAAACAAAAGAAAAATATAGAAAATATATTATAGCCTAACATATGAAATCTTATGAAGGTAAGAAATATTGAATTTTGAAAAGTAATTAAGTACAATATTATTTTTTGTATTATTTTCGAAGATCTCTAACAATACCGGTTTAATGTAAATTATCTACTATATACATATTTTGGCCAATTTTATAATTAGAAATCCTTCAAATAATGTTAAAAATACTGAAACAATCAAGATGAAATAATATTTTGTGAGAAAATATGTTATTTTTGTTTCATTATAATGATAATAATAATTATTTTATATTAGTTATTTCGGCAATATTAAGTATCGTATTTTGATTATTTGAACGTGCATTATGCAATTTACATTCTAAAAACAGTATTTTTTTCTGTCATTTCAAATATTATATTAAGACATCCGAATCACACAAAGTAATATATCGAAATCAATTTTAAATTTAGATACGTAACTGATTTTGGAGGTGGTTGATAATCATGTTTGAATAGCCAATAATGTGAATGCCACTGTATCAGTTCGCATTTTTTCATAAAAAATGTATTTAGTTGCACCTAACGAAACTTAAGCCCTAATATAAAATCTTGCACATATTAAACAACTTAAATTACCACTCTGAGAAAAATTTCAGATCATGTTTCTAATATGAATACAGATTTCACAGAATTGAAGGATCACAATGATATGTTCTGATTACAACTATAAAAGTCAGACCAAATAACACGCTCTCTAACATAAACTTTCCATTTTTAAACTCCAGTTATATTAAACAGTAATTTCAGGCGCTATTTCAAGCGCAATGAGATATATATAATTATAAATTATTACATTTGTTGTAAATCATTAATTAATATATATATACTTACAAATTAAGATTTGAATTATTGCGACCAATTATTACCTCCAATATTATCATGAAACATAGTGCGAAACACTACAAGCTATCCTAAAAATGTCAATCCGGTAATTACCGTTTTCGATATGCGCTCAAATGCAACCGATCATTGACACCCTTGCAGACAATTACCCAACCCCAAGGACCGAGTTATACCTGCTGACAAACCCTGGACAAACCCTTAAACAATCGCCATAACAATATTATTGATATTTTGTAAATATATATGTATTATTCTTCGAGTATAAGAAGTTTAAATAAAGTTATAGTTATTAGTAAATTTTACTATAAATATGTATATATAAAAAATATTCAATTTTATTTTTGCAATGCATAAAATCTAAGCTGTTTATTTACGTTATTACGTATACATATGGATTTCGGCTAAGCCGAAACTAGTTTCGACATAAACCAAAATAGTCCGAAAACAGTTTCGACCACATTATACTGTAATGTTAAAATACGTCATGCGCGTTTGTAATGGTTTTTCACTTAATAAAAAAAAAAATTCTCAATAGCATTAAACGAAATAGATAATTATATATAACCTTTATGTAATCATACGTATTTAAATTCAATTTAACTTAATAATACAATTAATAAGATTCACTTTGGAACTGTATAAAAATAATATATGCGTGTAACAGATAATACTAATAATAAGTGGATTCTTGAAGTTCTAAAAATAATTAAACCCTTGTGTTCCTAGTGAATGGCGACATTTTACTGTAAATGGATTTTGGTTTCATTTATCGATATATAGTTTACATGCCTTTAAAAACCATTATATTTATAAATTCAGAAATGGAATTTACTTCATAACTAGTAAGTACGTAGGTGCATCGGATGGATCAAATTATAACTGTTTATATTAATTAATTAATATAAAATAAATAAATGTCAGTTTTTGTGTTTAACGTTACTTCTTAAAAAGTTTTTATAGATACTGTAAGTATGTACATGTGTACGTAGCATGTAAGCACGTACGAGCAACAAATTCCTTGTTCCAAAACTATAATTGCTGTACGTACGTACTGTACAAATAGACTAATAACATTTAATTGTTTCACAAATAATACTTGTTCTTCTTAATTATACATAAATTTAGTCGAACTCAATTCACAAAATATACACACACACAATGTGAGCATGCATATATATTTAAACATTTAAATTCGGCAATTCTTCAATTTTAAAGATTTCTTATCCTTATTTTTAGTATGCGTTTTAATGCACTCTTATTTTTGTTCAGCATCAAATGCATCGAAAGTTTCTTCTTTAAAAAAATTTGGTAATCAAGGAAAAAAAAATAATTATAGACATATATATATACATATTAAGATTTATGTGGCTCTTTTTAAATTTTCCATTTTTAAACATATTATTAGCATATATTTAAAGAGATAAAAATCATCTTGTAATTTATAGCTTTAATATTTTATTAACACACAATT
>CAJVPY010004996.1:0-11964 GCA_910591965.1 Dentiscutata erythropus
GTCAAGCTAAGTTTGGAGTTTCGACTTTCGTCAGAAGGATTTGAGGTTTCGACTTTTGTCAGAAGAATTTGAGGTTTCGACTTTCGGCAGAGGTTTCGTCATTTGGGGCTCAGGTTTCGACTTTCGTCAGCAAGCAAAAAAGGTTTCGTCTAGCAACTATATTTGGTACCAAATTATGTCATAATAAGGTAGCTTCATATGTCAGACTACCCAAAGATGCAGTAATGTAAAAAGTATAAAAGCGGCAATTTGAAATAAAGAACAACTCAGTCAGTTAGAGAGAGTTGAAGAGTGAAGCTCAATTAGAGTTCAATGTTTAAATAAGTAATTCGCATAGAACTAGTAGTCTAAACCCGTGATTCCTTGAATAAGAGCTTCGTGACATCGTATAGAGCTCTATTTAACCCTAATAACTCGGACCAAGTCTTCCACGCCTCTTTCGTGCCTTCCACCATTAGGGTTTTGATAGAGTTTAGTGGGTTTGGCGTTGATTTGGATTGGTTAGTATAGTTTGAAACCCGTATTACCCGCATTTATCCAATTCCAGTTCAATTTGACCCTTCTCAACGTACTTAAAACAGATGATGATTAAAGAATACAGTAGTTAAATCTAGATATATCAAGGTCATAATCATCGCCTGTTTTAAATTGACGAAAAAAATTTAATGATGGTTTTTTATGCTATTCCTGTTATTTATGACGTACAACTTTATTTAATTTAAAAAACACATTTCATTTATCATTGTATAAGTTTGAAGCTTTAATCATACTATCAAAGAATAGAAATCTTAAAGTATATGGATTAACCCAAGATACTGCAACAAATGAGTATGCATTAGTTTTTGATTTTGAAAGAAATAGTTCGTGGGGAATATGCGCAAATTGTAGCCGAAGTAACACATCTCCAGCATGATGTCTAACACATCTCCAGCATGATGTCAAACATGTGATCCTCAGAAAACAATACAAGGGTGGACGGGTGGAAATAAAGATGTCGACGATTGCATTAAAGAATTTCAACTTGGAGCTACAAAATATGAAGGTGTTGTCGAGTGGATCCCTTTTAATAGATTGGATAACGTTCAAAAGATCGGTGAAGGTGGATTTGGATCAGTATTTTCAGCAAGGTGGTTAGATGGTAAAAGAATAGTTTCAAGTGAAGATACGTCATCATGTACACCATCATGTGTAGTTGCACTTAAAACTTTACCTGGTTCACAAAAGAATTTTTTAAGAGAGGTAAGTTAAATGATTTTTTACGGCCTAATATGAATAACTTATTAATATTATATTATTGTATTATAAATTCATTTATTTAATAAGTTTAAAAATTATATGCGATGTAGATTAATGAGTAGTAATCTTGAAGTGTATGGAATAACTCAAAACACAACAAATTATGAATATTTGATGGTATTTCAATACGCAAATCAAGGAAGTCTTCTTAATTTTTTGTCGTCGAATTTTAAAGAACTTAATTGGAAAAGTAAATTAAGCCAGCTTGTTAATATATCAAATAATTTAGTCAAGATTCATAATGCAAACTATGTTCATGGAGATTTTCATAGCGGTAATGTTTTACTAAATCGATATATTAATGGGGACCTAATATCTTACATCGCATCGCAGATTTAGGATTGTCTAGAGAAAAAGATGAATCTAATTTAGAAAATAGTAATTATGGCGTTTTACCTTATGTTGCTCCGGAAGTGTTAAACAAACAACCATACACAATGGCTGCAGATATTTATAGTTTTGGTATAATTATGACCGAAATATCTACAGGAAAACCACCCTATTTTGATGTTGAGTATGATGGAATATTGGCTATTCAAATATGTGAAGGATTACGTCCAGAATTTGCAAAAGGCACCCCTAAATGTTATATCCAATTAGCAAATCAATGTATGGATGCTAATCATTTTAGTAGGCCATCTGCGTCTGATATCTTTAATGAATTGATTAAATGGTATTCTATATTAAATGATGGCATTGCATGAACTAGCAATTAAAAACATTCCATTACGCAGATAGAATCATTCCAACATTAACAACTGAGTTTCCAAATTGTCCTAAGGATAAATTTACAAGTAAACTGCTTAAATTCGATAACCTTTCTGATCCAATCATTTATTCATTTATTTCACCTGCAAAAATATGGTATAACAATTACATTTATAGTATTATAATATTCTGATTTTAGCCAATCAAACCTGTAATTAATTTTAATTTTTTAGATTCTACTACATTCGATTTTTTAATTTTCGATGACGATAATAATTGCATTTCACGTGTGTATTTAATAATTTTATTTTATTAATCTATAATGATAATATTAATTTAGAAATTAATTTATATTTTTAAATACTTTGTTTCAACAGCCAATTATGAACTATATGAACAATAAATGAATGATTTAAATTATTTACATCAAATAACTGATGTCTTTAAATTATTGATGATTAGGGCTTATATAATTTGATTTAGCTTTTCATAGGAGATTATATGTTAATAGCTTCCGAAAAACCTTGACCTAGCAAAAAAATTGGTTAATACGTATAGATAATTTTATAGATAATGTATTTTTTGTGAAGAATATTTTTAAACACAAAACTTGACAATGTATTTTAAGTAATCTTCAAATTACTTCGGGTTTTTTTGCCTGGCTACATTTAAATTTTGTAACATGATTAGGCCATGCAAAGTTAATTTTTCGTTTTACATTACATGGAATCTGAAAATTGAGTCGGTTAGATTTTTTTTTTTTTTTAAAAAAAAAGATCTACTATAAATTAATAGAATTATGTTCATATTTAAGGCTACGCAAAAGTTAGTCTTTTTTTTTGCATAATAAGGAATTAGAAATTGAGTTGACAGGCGAATTTTGAATCTGTGTCCGGTTTGAATCATGAAACAACATCCAACCGGATGGTGTGTAACAATATACATCGGACAAATCAGCAGTTACCTATTTAAAAATAAGTATTTCGCGTTCATACAATATTTTGTAACCTATGACTTATTAAAAATTATTATATCTTACATATTTAATTAAAATTTTTGATAATTAACTATTCAATAATGAGCTCACTAAAATTTATCAGTGTTCAGTATAAAAATATATTAATTACTCTATAAGATATTTACTATAAAAATCATTAATTTGTTCATATAAATATATACTAAGTTTACTTCGCGAGATGTAGATTTTTAATTTAATGTTTGAAACTCTATTAATATTTAATAAATAATCACTACTAAACACGACAAAGATTAGGTGAATTGCCTTTTTTTATACAGCTAATTGAATTAATAATAAGCTATCTATTTCTTATCATCATATTATTCATTTAAATTTAAGCACTATCTAGTTTTCCGTTCCTGGTTTTGCACAACGACGTCGCGCAGCTATCTAGTGGTTATATGGCGATCGAAATTGATGTTACAGTAATCTACAAAATCTTGGATTTAATTGGTCCGCATGACTCTAACTGTCACCTGTTTTGTAATTTGCACGTCACATTATATACTGTAGAAGATAGCCAACCTAGTATCACCCACAAAAAAATGTAGCTGACAACTTTTTATTATAAGCGAATTTTGACTCCACCAGAATACCTCCCTCTACTTTATAATTGCATTATATTTTATGTGTAAATTCCTCACTTTTAGTGAATTTGTCTGTGAAATTGTATCGTATGAATTGACGGAACTTTGGGTCCATGAAATTGTATCTTATGAGTTGATAGAACTTGGGTCCATTAAATTGTATCTTATGAGTTGACGGATCCTAAGGTCCATGAAATTGTATCTTATGAGTTGATGGATCCTAGGGTCCGTAAAATTGTATCTTATGAGTTAACAGATCCTAGGGTCTGTGAAATCATATGACGGATCCCAGGGTCTGTGTAATTGTATTGTATGAGTTGATAGATCCTAGGGTTCATGAAATTGTATAGTATTAGTTGACGACCAGCTCACAAGAAAGTACTCCTTATGTAAATGTGTTTATCATGTGATTGTCAATCACTGAGTTAACATATAAATAAAAATTTAACCAATGTCCGTAAAACCTAAATTTGTCTCACGTAATTTAACTCGCACATATAAAAACCAATTCACAACATTATATAAAAACATGTCTTTAGATAGAAATGTGCTCTCAGAAGAATTTTCATTATTGATTTTGAAACTAACAAATGCTTGTGAAGGGAGGCTAACAAATATTGCTTTTGATGATGATGGAAAAATTGTTGTAACGAGGAACTTTAGTGGTAAGACATTAAGGAGTAAAAAACAAGATGACATTGTTAAAACAGAACTCGATATTAATGAAATTCGTCAGATAAAATTGGATTTTCATTTAAGAAAGATAATTATTTATTTATTGACAAACTTTTTAACTCTTTATATTAGGTTTTTGAGTGTAAAACGAAAGATAAATTAATAGTAAATATTTTAGTAATACTGCTTTTGAAAAAAATTTGCTGAAGTAAATTAATTTTTTTTTGTAATCATCCCCTTAAAGAGTTTCGATTTGAAAAAAACAAAAGAATCGGGTATTGATGGTATATTACTCGTTTTATTTCATATTTTAGTTTTGCACCAAAGTTTTTACTTTATTTTATGTAACATAATAGAAAATGATCACGGAATTGAAAGCTCTAAAAAAAAAAGTAAAGATATTTTAGGTTATTTAATACAAAGGTTAACTCATATATTTTGCAAAGATTAACTCTATAAATTGCACTAGAACGAAAATATAAAGATGATAATTCAAAAGTAAAAAATTTCATAAGCAAAGAATGAATAAGAAATTCAAAGTTTCATTTCGGTTAAACTTACATAGTTATTTGTTCCTTTTATTTGTTTTCCTTTAAATTTAAAGCAATCAAGCTTATTGAGCCAAATTTTGAATGAAGTCAATGATGACGACCCGGAAAATGCATGGACTTCTATCAATGCAATACTAGAAACTATTTTTGGCCGTGATCAAATCTTAAAATCACCAAATGATGAGTCTAAATCAAAATATTTAAATTTAATATTCGAGTTACAAGATTGTGAATTTTTAAATCAATTCAAAGAACCAATTAAGCTTTGGAAAAAAAAGCTGTGACTACATTTGGTAAATATTAGAGTAATTAAAATAATTTGATTATTCGTGCTAAAAATGCATATATATTCTGAAGGCCATGAAGCTCTAAAGCCGATTCAAACTATGGATACTTCACAAAAACAAAAATCGAATGAAGAAGATTTAATAATATTACTAATAAAAAAAGGTAATTAAATTTATTTTTGAATTGATGCAATTTATATTTTAAACCAACGTGATTTTTATATTTAATAGTTAAATGGGAAGAAGTTGCCAATAATTTAAAAAAAGTTAATAATTCAAGTGACAATTCGGATGAAACCACCAGCGATAGTACATTAACTGTGACCCTTAAAGCAACAAATAGTGATATAACTTCGATTAAGAATGACCTTGACTCTTGGCGAAACAAATACAACAAGTATAATGATCTCAAAAGGTCGATAAAAATTGAAAAGTTGAAACATTTCGTTAGCTTAAAGCAACATTATATCAATCTGTTTTATGCTGCAACTCAGAAAACACCTTGTGTGTCAAAATCTTTACCCAGTAAATCAAAATTTGAACAAAGTAATCCTCTAGGCAATAACCCACCCCAAAAAATTTTAAGAGGGTGGATTTCACATCACATCTCTTCTACTCTATTGGTTAGTAAAAGAACTGAAAGAAAGATCTGGAATTCACTTTGTCTTTTAGTTGCTTTATTATCAAATAGTGTGAGTTACAATTCTCTTGTCGACGCAGAAGCAACGTCGAATTTTTTTTGAAAATGCAAAAACAAGATCGTCAAAAATTTTACAAACGTTTTACCCAGAATGAAAACATTAATTATAAACCATTTCTACAAATTGGTAATGATATTGAAAATGATGCCCAGTTGATGAGAATGTAATCTTATAATTGTATTAAACTAACTGTTTAGATTTATTACGAAGTTAGACAGACCATATGTTTTATTCAAAACTTTTTGATCTTGAAATAAAAAATTTTTGCTTAATTAAATAATTATAATTTCATTAACTAGTTTATAACTTCATAATACTATAAATAACATGTAAAAATTATAATATAACGATGCCCAATCATAATGTGTTTACAAATTAGAAATCCAAATATGGATTTGTTTAAAGCGAAGTAGACTTTATAATTAAAGTTAGGTCTTTAGATTAGGGTTAGCTAATTAGAAGATATTGCAAAAAAATCAATCATATAAAATTTGAAGATCTGAAAAATTTATTACCTATAGGCCGGTGCAAAAAGATTGATACCTCAAATAAGTATTAATAATAAATTTTTTTTATTAATAAAGTTTAAATTTTTTTAATTCAAAATTATTTTTTGAAAGATAGGAAAGAGTTTAACATAGTTTATTTAATTCTTTTATCTAAAAAATAAAAAATTTTATTAGTAAAAACTTTTTAAGTAAATTTTAGTTTATTTAAAAATAAAAAATTTTATCATAATCAATTAATAAAAAGATTTTTTATTTTTAAACTTATATTTTTTTTAATTCAATTTGTTTTTTAGATAATAAAAAAAATAATTTTATTATTAAATTATTTATTTTATAAAAAATATAAAAAATTTTATTAATAGTAACTTTTAAGCTTTATTTTATTAATAAGTTATATATAGTATATATAATAAATTAATGATTTTTAATACAAATACATCAACTTTGACATTTAATAACATTTTATCTAGTGATTATTTTTTTATGAAATTTTAAATATAGTTTTATTGAATTTATATCTAGGTACTTGCAGAGTAGCAAGCTCTAAACTTTCAATTTAATTAAGATATTAAATAAAATCTATTTTTTTAAGAAAAATTTTTTCCCTAATTTTTTTTAATCTAAAAAGTTAGCTCTCATCTATTTTTATATAAGAGTTATAAAATAATATAATTAATAAAAAAAAATAGTTTAAACTATAATTAATCAACTTGTAAAAAATTATTAATTATATGGGCTAAGTGCTGGAAAAAGGGACCAAATTGACAATTTTTTCAAAAGCTATTTTTTTACATAAATTGATTTAGAATAAGATTAGGATCATTTCTTATTTAAGACACAAAAGTAGTTGTATTAATAAAATTTTGCTATATTGCTCTTTAAAGTTTGCATTTTCTTATGATTTATTATAAGATCTACAACATAAAAATTGATTTTCCGAAGATCTTTTGTTTTGTCAATTTGGTCCCTTTTCTCAGCACCTAGCCCATATTATTAATAATTTAAAAACTTTTATTAGTAGTACTTTTTAATTAAAATTTTGAGATATCTATCTTTTTGCACTGGCCAATAAAAAACAAACAGATAAACACAAAAAAAAGATTACAAATATACCTAGATATCGAAAAGCAAATTGACAACAAATATAGATTTGGATTATTAGAAGATAATAGAGATATCGATAACAAAATATCAAGACCTAAAAATACACTTAGTTCATATAGAAAAAAAGATCTGATATTTAAAATAAAAAATTAATTCGAAGCTTTAACTGAGTATAATAATTTACTAACAGAAACATTCTATTCACCCGATAAAAGACTTGAACAATTAGCAAAAAATATTTACAATGATCTACTAAATAGAATCACTTGACAATGTATAAAAATTAAGAATAATATACACCTATATCAAAAAAGTAAATAGCAAAATCAAAAGAAAAAAATTTTTGAATATTTAGCAAAAGATTTCTCAAACGAACTAAAAAAAATAAAAGATACCAAATCGAAAGAACAACAATTAAAAGAATTAATGATTGGGTATTTAGAAAGTTTTAATATAAAAGATAAAATCAAACAGTTAAAGATACTGTTAAATTATATCAATAAGATTGAGCTTAATAATAAGACATATTTGGAGTGCTGTTCTTTTTCACACAAACTAGGAATTCGATAACAAAACAATATGCCGTGATGGATTTTTGGAAAAGTAAATCGATCGATAATACATATATAACGAACCTCGAAAGTTAAAGATTAAATACTGTATTGGTAAATGAGTTTAAGGAAGCTAACAAAAATACATATTGGCAGATTTTTGGAATTTACTATTGAAAATTTCAAAAATATTTAAAGTGAATAACTTTTGATCCACTAGTCAGTTTTCGATGAAACAATTACCAAAATGTTCGTCTCGTTGAGACGATTCTAATAGACACAGAATTGTCAAAATCCAATTACAGAACCCCGAGATTGGTAGAGATTTGCATCACTTCAGGTGTTTTAGGATCGGTTAAACCAATCCTAAAACACCTGAAGTGGAACAAATAATCAAAGATATCAGAATCCTGTGATTCGGGTTTGGCAATTTTGTATCCATTAGAATCGTCTCACTGAGATGAAAATTTTGGCAATTGTTTTGTCAAAAACAGATCAGTGGATCAAAAGTTATTTACTATTAAATATTTTTGAAATTTTTAATAGTAAATTCCAAAAATCTGCCAATATGAATAAATATCATGATTTCTTAGATAATTCAGAATAGAGAAAAAATAATATAAAAAACTTTATTTTAATAATGGAAAAAAATTCTGCATGATATTTAATGCTAAACAGTGATTTACTACATGCATAGAAGATCCTATAGTTAAATCGAGACTGGTAGTTAAAAACAATGCCAACAGCCACATGGACTTATTTGACAAAACTATACATGACTAAATTTTTGAGTATGTTATCAGTGTTTATAGGTACAGAAAAATAACAAAAAATTTATTCAAGGAATTAATACCTAATTGCGTTAATTAAAGTTATGCAAATATTCTTGGGCAGAAATAACATGAGATGTAAGTTAAATAAAAAAAGGAGAGATGTTCATCAGAGATTATGGTACGATGTTATTGGCATTTGATATTAATCTGTATTGTGATCATATTATTAGGTCGTTGAAGAAAGAAAATAAATGGCTCTTAAAGTTGTTGTCTAAATACGAACCTAACATAGGATCGTTGACGGAAACTTTGAATATTCCATTATTAGAAAACATTAAAAATCTGTATAAATTAGTTTTTGACAATAAAACAAATAAAGAAAATAAAACTGAAATTCTAAAAGAAATATGTGTGAAATTGAATATTAAGTATACTGAAGATATTACAGTGACATTAAAAGCAATAGAAACAGAAATAAACAAAATAATATTATTATGAATTTTTCTGATTACTCTATACTAAAACTCAATGTGCCTTATATGTTTATAATTAGCATATTATACATAATCTAGTAACTGATTAACATAAACGTGAATATATCAGATACTAACAAATTTGTCAAACTATATCAGGATTGTATAATTAATGTGTTCAAAAAAACAGTGAGGTTAACACAAATCTGATCAATCTATTGTTTGATAACACAAAAACTTCATGGCAAGACTTTGTAAATAAAAAGCATAATTAAGAAGATATAATAATGCTAATCAAAAATATATACCAATAGGTATAATATAAAATATAGCAATGCTACCATTTCACAATACTACAGTCTCATAAATGAATACTGTAATTATCTAAAAGAAAATATAAATATGACCGAAACTAACAAAATAAATAAATTATCTGTGAATTGATAAAAATAGATTACAATAATGATCAGATAATTAACCTAGAAAATATTTACAATTTTATTAAAAAAAAGCATCAAAAATAACCCAAATGATAAAAAAAAAATATATCCAATTTAAAAACAATATAAAAAGAAATTTTTACAGAACACGTGTTAAAGGTATATTAAACAATAAATCGATAAGATGCAATCCTTCTATCAAAAATAAAGTTTTGGATGATGAAAACCTTTATACAACAACATCATCAACGAATTGTACTTAAAAATAAAACCAACAGTTATAAATTACATGTATAATATCTCTTAATATAAAAACATTGCAATAAACCTTATAAAAATATGAAGTTTTTTTTCTATTATATTTTTTTTTAATAATCGAAGTATATTCATTATGTTCATATTGTAAAAGTTTTGAACATAAAATTACAAAGTGTATCCAAAAAATGGTTCGATACATATAGTAAAAAATTTAGCACATGTAATACAATAAAAATAACATAGATTTTCACCCTAAAGAGAAACAAGAACTTGTACATACATTTAGACGCAATATTTTTTAAAATACAAATTATCCAATTTTTTTTCTTTTTGCAAAGAACAAACAATTGTCTGTAGCAGTTTTGAAATAGCAGGTTTTCGTTTGAAATTTTGACTACCAGTAATTCTATATTTAGATAATACAACCAAATGTTAATAGAAAACCCAGAGTAAGTAAATGTTGAAAGAATTGAAAAAATACATTCAAAAACAAAGCTTTTAATCGTTAATGCCTTAACTCATGTGAGTCTTCCAAATTCTGCTATCAGCCTCTTAAATTTTTAGTTGATGCAGTATTTATTCAAGAATATCCTGATAGAGGATCTGGGATAATGCTAGTAAAAATTTTGTAATGTTGGTAAAAGTATTACGTAATAATACATACAGTATAATCATTTAGATCCTATAAGCCAACGAAATTTAAAAATAAAATATTGTTATACAATATATATTAGTATATCTGTTGTGTGTCAGATTAATTGTTGCATCAGATAAAACCTGGTCTAAATTAGATTAGAGTTAGGGTAAAATTACAATAAAGTTAAGAGTTAGTTTAGGCCAGTTGTTGCTGATTATTTAATGCTAGTCAACTGATAGTCATCTGACATGTGTTGGATTCAATCTGTCGCAAGTTTAATCTGACACACAATATATCTAACCAATTTTTTTATATCAAAAATTATTTCAAATTAGTTGTGTAATATCTATTGATTCCAATATCGATCTCCTAATGCTAAGTACTTGTACAAAATCCTCATTCCTTTTTTGCATAGATACATATTGAAAAACATGTATAATACTTGTTTTTTATTATTTCCTGAGAATATTTTAATATATATATATATCAATATAAATCTTTGTTAATCAACATACGAAACATTGAAAATGTTCGCCAGGTAAGAACTTATAAATGAAATTGTGTTATATAATTATTCAATGACATTTGATGCTTTGTCTATTAGACCAAGCAATGTTATACAGCAGTTTAATAATGTTGTGTGACAGTTTAGTGGTCTATTGTTTGATTCATCTAAAATTCAAAGAATACTATGCAGCAGTTTAAGTTGAGCTCAAAGAACGTTGTGCGGTAGTTTATTAATTCAATTGCTGAGAAAATTATATTAATAAATTAATTGAAATAATAGGTACATGTATTGTTCTTACTATATTTTTTTATTTTTAGAATACCAGAAATAGATGATTATTTTAGAGAAGTTGATGTAAACAAGTAGAGTTATGATGGATTTCTCAAATTCTTGACAACTGAAAAATGCAGTAAAGAAATTTGGATAAACTCCTTGAAAGTGATTAGCAAAAATAAAAAATATCCAGTAAGATGCCGTAAAAAAGCAACCCATATTTTAAATAACTATTCTTCTGTAATTGTTTTCATTTCTTTTAAGCAAAGCATTACTATTTTCAATATATAGAACTATTTGTATAAAAAAACAGCAAATAATAAGTATTATTAACGTATATAAAAATGTTTGTTAATTATTCAATACTCTGAGTTCTTATTCTTAGCACTAGACTTAAAATATAAAATCTTTTCCAATTATGTAAAAAGTTTTCATTAAGTTTAATAAAGATAAGAGCATGGAGTAGGGACAAAAGAAGGGTCCTGGGACAGAATTCCGTAAATGTATCCAGAATAGGTTCCTTACCCCTTTACAAACTTTTCTAGATATATTTAATCATATATTGAATTCAAGCTCTAAAGTATGCTAGAGCCAAATCCTGTTAACTTACCTCCT
>CAJVPY010004997.1:0-11964 GCA_910591965.1 Dentiscutata erythropus
TTACTGATATTATTAAGCATTCAGTTATCTTATACCCGATTTTATAATGTTTGTTTTTATATAAATCACCTTTGTATCAGCCTATTATATTAAAAAATTTCGACCAGTGGGAGTTACTATAGCATAAACTTTTGTAATTATTACACTTACGTAATACTCTGAACTAATCGTAAATTTTCGTAAGTTTACGCTCGCGTAAAAACTTGTGGAGGTTTACGCCTATTTATTTTTGTGGTTGAAATATTTTTATAGCAAAAATATTATATAGATTAGTTATATAGTTCTTTTTTTTTTAATTAAAGTGAAATAAATAATCAAGAATATAATAAAATAATTTTACATACCCCAATGAACGTTCTTTATATAATATTACATGTAAAAAGCTTTATATACATGTTGATATCTTCAGAACCGTTTCTAGTAAAGTAATATGATTTTTTTAATTTTTCGTTCTAAATGGCAAAGCTTTGACATATAAACTTCATTTTACTCACGTTTGTGTCAGTTCTATTATAAGTAATAAAAATACCTAATCTCCCTCAATTTCAATCTCTTGATCTCAAATACGTATCTCTATTTTAATCATGATACACAGTGTTTAATTATTAAAATTAACAGCCAATCGTGGCTACGCTAGTATACCACACTAATCACGTGCTGGTGAAAATATTGATGGCGATCTAGAGGAAGATCCGTTTTTGGCATACATCACATGTTTTAATGTAGTTTTTCACATGGTCATGTCTTTGAGGCCAATAATACTTGGTTTTGATTTTTTCCATCACCTTATCCGTTCCTAAGTGAGCTCCGGTAGGATGGTTATATAAGAGATATAAAAGAGGTTCTGTTTTATGGGTTTGAATGACCTGTAATAGCTTGTTATTCTTAACCCCTCTATAATATAATTGTCTATTTAGAACAAGAAATTCTTGCTTTGGGCTATAATTCTTCTCTGGGTACGCGGTGTTATATCTGCTGGATGTTGTGCTATTTCAAGGTAGAGTTTAAGTTGGTTATATTCTGTTGGTTCTATTGTGGTTCCAACAGGTGAGTAAAAAAAATAATTTTGTTGTTTGTTTTTGTTTTTTTTTTTTTTAAGAAAATATATATATACTATGTGGGATAAGTTAATAAGAAAATAAAAAAAATAGAAGAGAAAAAAAAATTAGATATGATAAGTTATTAGGTTGGTGGTTGTTTACTACATGGAATTGCAAAGATAATGGTCAGAAATATTATTAAACTCCAATAGATATAGCAAGGATAGTATTTCAAGGTTTGGCAACCACCAAGGTATTGTGGCTAACTCTAAGTTATTTCTACTTCCGGTATTGTCAGGTTCTATTTCAGGGAAAACTAATTTAATGTCTTCATCCGAGTTATAGTCACTTAAGAGATAGATTCCTGGTTTAATTCATTCATTCCAAGTCTCTAACGGTATATTATTGACAAGACTCACGTTATCTAAACCATGGAAGTGAGGATTGAATTCTCCATCAAATTCATCATCTTTGTCCGGCGTAGGCCAATAACTCTTGGCTACTTCTTCTACTGGGTAAGATTTTATGTTTACCCACAATTTCAAGTCAAGGTAACAGATGATACATTCATCACTGAGAGAATATTGGTTTTCATCACACCAACATTGCACATTGGGGCCTTTGTAATTACAAAAATAACCTCTTTTTTTATCTTTTTTATTCAACCTAGACGCAATGTGCTCAATTGAATACCACGAATACATCATCCCATTACAGTAAATTCCTTTCTGGGTGAACTGGGCGTTATCATAGGGCCTGACATCTGTAATGGGGCAGTGTTGTAATGTATTTCTTACAATTTAAACAACATTACTATTGGCCAGTATTGGCTCTGATGTATCCTCGATGGCTAGTGCAAACACTTCGACGAGGTCATCATTAAAAGGAAGGTCTATTGGATCTTTTTCAAAATTACTTTGCAGTGTTTTTTCTTTATCCAAGGGACTCTCATCATAAATTCAAGATAATGCATCTGCATTTCGATGTACTTTCCCGGAATAATGAATCACTATAAAGGTGTAGGGTTCTAATCTTAGAATCCAACGAGCACAGATACCTTTCAATTCACTAGTCCACAACTATTTAAGGGCGGCATGATCCATTATAAGGTAAAAGTGTTTACTTCCAATATAGTGGTAGAAGTATTCAACAGCCCATATGACTGCCAAACATTCTAACTCTGTGGCTGAATAATTCTTTTTAGCCTTACTCAGACTACGGCTAGCATATGATATAACATATTCTCTCTTTTGATCATCAAATTGGGCCAATACAGCACCTAATCTGGAGTTGGAAGCA
Source organism: Dentiscutata erythropus (assembly GCA_910591965.1). NCBI lineage: Eukaryota > Fungi > Glomeromycota > Glomeromycetes > Diversisporales > Gigasporaceae > Dentiscutata > Dentiscutata erythropus. The sequence continues at coordinate 2,340 of CAJVPY010004997.1, forward strand.
ATTGTATGAATATAAAATGATCTTTCAAAATCAGGCTGCTGTAGAATTGGCGTTAATATAAAATGATTTTTCAGGGCATTGAAAGCATGTTGTTGCTCTTCGGCCCAAACATACAGTTTGTCCTTCTTTAACAACTAGTTCAAAGGCTTAGCAATTTTAGAGAACCTATTTATAAACTTTCTATAATAAGAAGCAAGTTCTAGAAATCCCCTAATCTGGCGCAAGTTGACTGGGATAGAATTATTCTTAATTTTAATAATCTTATCCTCGTCCGGCCTTAATCCATCTTGTCTCACGATGTGTCTCAAGAACTTGATGTTAGGTAAGAAGAAAAAGCATTTGTTTAAATTTAATATTAATTTAGCTGCCTTTAACTTAGCAAATACTTGCTGTAGGTGTTGGAGGTGTTCTTCAAAAGTGTTAGAATAGATGGTTATGTCGTCCAAATACACGACTACAAATTTATTAATAAATTCCCTTAAGACAGTATCCATTAACTGTTGAAATGTGGTGGGCATATTATAGAGGCCAAACGGCATTATGTTGAACTCGTATGTGCCGAATTTGGTAATAAGAGCTATCTTTTTCTTGTCTTTCTCAGCCATGGCTACTTGCCAATAGCCACTAGCCAAATCCAAGCTAGAAAACTACTTGGCTTTTCCGAAGCTGTCCAGTATTTCGTTGATATTAGGTAAAGGATAAATATCACCATATTTAGCTTGCAATAATCCATGCAAATTCTTCATTTCCTATCTTTTTTAGAGACAATTACCACCAGGGAACCCCATAGTCCTTCGATGGCACGTATAACTTCTAATTTCTTTATTTTGTTAAGTTCCTTTTGGAGAAAGTCTTGTTGATCTGGTGAAATCTGATAAGGCTTCTGCTTAATAGGTTGAGCTTTTCTGGTATTAATCCGATGTTGTAATATATCAGTATATTCAAGCCCCATTGTCTGTCTATTTTCCAAGATATCTGTGGCAAAGACTTCATAGTTCTGAAGCAACAACTTATGGGCTACTTCTTTTTGCCGTGGAGTAACCTCTTGGCCGATATTGTAATTGGGTGGGGTTTCTGGTTGGTCCATACTATCCATTGTTTCTATCAAACATATGGCTGGGCTAACCTCATTTTTCCAAGGATTATAAAACAATCCATCTTTGGAATCTGTGGTGGCTTTATCAAAGAAAAAGGTCTCTAATTCTTTATCAAGTTCATCCACCTACTGATCATCATTCTCCTCATTTGTATTCTCGATGGGGAGTGGTGGGGTGGTGCTGGTATGAGTAGTGTTGATGGTGGTCTGCTTACCTACATACTTAATATGCAAGGTATGATTTCTAAAATTCAGAGTGGCACAAGACTTGGCAAACCAATCTGTCCCAAGTAATAGAGTCTCATCTATAGATTCTATAACTTGCAGGTCAATCGGGATGACTATGTCTTGTAATATGATCTTGATGTTTTCTATGATGCCAAGAGCTTTTGATCTGCCACCATTGGTAGTTACGACCACTGTCTTGGATTCTTTGGTTGGTGCAAGCCCTAATCTTTTTATCAACTTGTTGGTGATGATACTCACGGCAGCACCTGAATCTAAAATTGCTATGACCGGGGTGCCCTTAATTTTCACGTGGCATCTCATTGCTACAGTTTTCCAGGTTTTGTCTGTTTCTAAACTGTTAGCTTCGGTGGTGGGTTGTTTAGGTCTTTTCATAATCTTGGCCAGATTCTGCTTCTGGTCAGGATATTTAAGAGCTTGTGCCAATATCATATTGGCTTTTATATCCTCCACTACATTGTAGAGCTGAATTTGATCGATGATGGAAGGCATTCTTTTTTTGATTACCTTCTTACTAATTAGAAAATTTACTGTAACATCCATGGGGTCCTCTAGTTTCAGGGTCTCGAAAGTGGGTTGTACTTTTGGGGTCTTCTTTAGCAAAGCATTCTCTTTTTCCGAATCTGATTGCTTTTGCTTAGCCTCCTTACAGTCCTTAACATATGGTTGATGCCGGGGTGGCGTAATTAAGAGACATTTGTTGTATTTGTTGGATAAGGAACTCTATATCTCTTTTCAAATTCTTTGATAAAGTTCCCTGGACCGGATTAGCATTGGTAGCAAAATCAGTATTTTCTTTATACATCTGGGCATAATCTGTAATTCCCGTGATATCTGTAAGTTTATGCAACATAATCATAGGGAGTAAACTTGGTAATATTCCTCTTTTATAATAAAAGAGTTGTTGGTTTTCCAAAAGTGTCACTACGGGCTCAATACGCTTTATCAGCCGGTTGAATCTATTATAGTAAGCATTGATAGGCTCTTCCGGTTTCTGCCTAAAAGTGTCTAAGTCACTTAACCATTTGTTTCTCCAACGCTGGTTACAGAATCTTTCCTTAAAAGAATCAGTAATATCCTTCCAATTATCCTCATAGTTTGTGCTATAAGTTTTACTGATGAAATGGGCGTACTGCCATTTTTTTGCAGCATCTCTTATAAAGGCTGGGAAAATATATCTCTTTCTTCTATCATCCCAGTTATTTGCATTAGCAGCCTTTTTAAAGCTTTCCAACCAGGCATGTGGGTTCTGGGTTCTATTACCCAAAAACGGTTCGACATGCAAAATGACAGATTCACGTGGATTTGCTACGAGGTAATTGTATACATTCTGGATAGTAGCAGTAGTCATATTGGTTATAGGTGTAAGTGGTTGTATAGTATTGAGAAAAGCAAGTGAATCAGTTTTAAAACACTGAGTGTGGGTAGCTATAGTAGTAATTACTTTGATTAATTCTGATAAGTTCCCGGCAAACGGCAATATTTAACGCTAAGGACCAATTTAACCACGAGGTTACGGCACTGTGCAGATTGAGAATTTTGATATAGGTTTCTGAATTCCTTAAAGTAGTTAGAAGTCTTTCCTGTAAATGTACTCACAGAATATGTTAGTGAATACCAATTAGCAAATTAGCGAAATCTTTTTGAAAATTTGGTGGATAAGAGATAACAAAGTCTTTCTTTAAATTAGTATGAGTGGTAAAGTGATCGATTCTATCTGTATTTTGAGTCAAATTATAACTCATATACTGTCTAATCTATTAAATAAATGTGGAGTCTGTATCTCACAGTCACCACCAAAATGTTACACTCAAACCACCTCTTAAACGGCTCAATATAACCGGGTTGATAATAAATGAATGCTTGACGTTCAACCTTTACAATCAATAACAAAACCAGTTGATAACTTATAAATGCCTCACATGCTTTATCTTAAGCTGTGAATACTAAGAGGCTTTCAATGTGATTTGGGTTCGAAAGAGATAACAGCTAAATGTATATAAAGATACAAGAAGTCATTTGGGTAAGTTTAACAACAAGAATACATGATTGTGAAATCTCTTTACATCAATCATGTGGGTTCGATCATTAAGATTCTTAATGGTGTCAATAAAAAGGGAACTTGTGTATAAAGACACAGGTATTAGATTTTTATTATTAAGTTAGGAATTGAACGATGTTTTTATTGAGGCCAAAAGTTAAGTCTTTAAATATATTTTCATTTTGTATAAATTATTAAACTATTCTATTTATTGGGTTTTCTTCTACCTATTATTAATTTGTGTTTCTCCTCCTTTAATCACTAATTTAATCTTGATTCTTTTGTTTATATTAGGCCCTCCTCTTGGCTTGGACATTTGTCTTAGGTAATTATAGTAAGGACCAGTAATCGCATATAGAGCATGGGGCGTTTTTATAATATTTAAATGCTTTTTGTTTATCTGTTACCTAATAAGTTCGGGAAGGATGTTTTCCCGAAGTGTAATAGTAGGCTTTGATGCTAAGTGGTAATTCCCACTTAGTCATCAAATAGTGTATCCTGGGCCTTTGCCTACAAGAGGTTCAATTCATCATTCTGATCGAATGATGTTTCATCATGCATTCATCTCTATGTTATGTATAATTTTCTATATATGGTAATATGTATGCTATGTATGAAAAATATAAAAATGGTTAAGATAAGTAATACAAAAATAAAAATAAAATATGCTGCTCAGTTATGAGTTTGGGTAAGAGTTTGCCCGAACTGTGCATTTGACAATCACGTGTATCATATAATCTTGTAGATATGCATGTCTGTATAATTTGAAATAGTGGAACTATTTTTGGGTCTAACAGTAGCATGAGATACAAATACAGAATGGCAAATCAATATGTACTAATTAGGAAGAAGTTATAGAAACATGCAGGTGAATACATGTGTGGAACATGTACCACTCTGTTAGGTTTACCAGATTAGCCATATATGGTTAGTTAGTCTTAAGACAGGGATTGATAAATCCAATTGTGACTAGTAAGTCCTACTAAGGTAGGGCAGTGTTGTCACTTAGACAACTCGGACAATACTCGGACAGAGTTTGACACTAAATAATACTAAATAGGACAAGATTTTATTATCGTGACCCGCCTTCAATTATTAATTAAAGTTGTTCAGAATTGATTTTTGCATATATGAGTGTATTTTTAAGATTGGATTTGTAAGCCAGATGAGATTCGGACAGTCCGCCAGACAGTTTAAAAAGGCTCGGACATCCAAAATGTACAACACTGAGGTAGAGTGCAAAATCCACATGGGTAGATACCAAAATCCACTTACATATGGTGAGGTAATACCCTGGGTTAGAGGGGCAATGGCGGGTAGTTGTAACCAGATGGTTTAAATGGGTACCCCCCTAGTTGGGGTGCAGGTATGACAGATAGTGTAGAACCTTTGGGCGGACTACTTAAATTAGGCACTCAAAAGGCTTGATGTACCATCGTTGTAATTACATTATAAGACTGCTATCCAGTCCTCTAATAAAAGTCCCCAGGCCAAAGAGGTCACCTTAATACCAAAAAAAAAAAAATATAATCTTTTTTTTTTATAGTTTCTTAAAATAATTAGTTATTTTGTTTTTTATAATTTCTCTAACAGTTGTAATTTTAAAAATTTTTAATAAATATTATCATGTGTACAGTAAAAAAAAATAATCATTCTTTCGGACTTTGAATGGTTCCATTTTCCTAGTAAATCTATTATAAAATTTATTAAAAAATAACTTTATTATAGTTTTTGCAATTAATTATAAATATTAAACCTTGCACTAGACATTAACTTCAGGGTATAAAAAATTTATGGTTTAATATATGATGTACATGTATAAATAAAAAGAAAAATTTAAGTAACATTAAGTGCTATTAATACAAATAAATAAATAAATAAAAAATCATTTCCGTAATTTAAGAAATTCTTTTTTAATAATCTCATTCTCTTTTAAAACTTGACTGTCTGTAAACAGTTCAAAGGCATAACGAGGAACTTTTTGACGACATTTTTCGACACGGTCTAGAAATTCCTGAAGAAGATCGATACCTGGTGTAGTTGGAGTGAGTGGTGTTGGTGGTGTTGGTGGTGTTGTTGGTGTTGGTGGTGTTGTTGGTGTTGTTGGTAGTGTTGGTGTTGAGTATTCAGATGGCGACAAAATTCCAACACCAGAATCATCCGCTGAAGAATTATCTATGACGACGGAACTTTCTACGACGACAGTATTATTTTCGACGGTATTATTTTCGACAATATTATCTACACTAGTATCAATTACAGCTGGCATTGTATTTGGAAATTTGGACAAACGTGGAGGACGCGTCGGTATAAATGGAAAAGACCTTGATCGTTTTGGAGGTGGTGGACGCGATTTAAGACGTTCTGTGGACACATCGTGGATAAAGACGTATAAAATTTGATCTGGAAATTCTTCCGCTATGTCGGAATAGCTTTTTTTTAAAAAAAAAAACGTGTAATATAATTAATTAATATTTTTATAGATGAAATTCTTGAAACAACAAAAAATAAATAAATAAATAAATAATACATTTCCATGTCAATTTCTCCACTATCACCAATAAGGATAAATTTTCTATTAGGAAAGTCCTATTAAGGAAATATATTATCAGAAATCTATTGGGTTAATTATTGAAAAATAAATTGAAGTACTAACCTTAATAATTTCTTTAATATATTTGCGTTTTGTATTCCCTGGTTCTTCTATTAGGCTTTTTAGATCATTATATAGTTTCAGATGCGTCGAACCACGAGGAAAATTCTTAGTGCGGAAAAATTGTTCTAGCATGGGAAATAGTTGCCAAGGAGAATTTGATACGTAGTGTATCGATGCGCCTTGATCATACTATTACATATAAAAAAAGAAGCAATTATTTTCCGCAAAAAAAGTCGGTAAGAATTAATGATACGTTTTATGTTTACACGAACCCATTCTTTATAAACTTCGGCCATACCAGAAACCTAGCAAATAGTTATTGAAGATAAATAATTAATTGTTGCTTAAGAAAAGACATTGAACGCTAAGAAAGACTTTTTTACCTCTTTCGGATCGTACAAAAAGGTACTAGAAAGCGCTACACGTGGACCACCGCCTATGCCCGTGTGTTTGATAGTGTCATCAATATCCTTTGGAATGTAAAGGATTTGTTATGAAAAAATAGAGTAGCATGAGACATGCATAATAATAATAAAAAAAAGAAGCTCATTTACGGATATGATAGATATGCCATAAACATCAATTAAGTTGGCGAAGCCATAAGTTTTTTCCGCTTTATCTGTTATGAAATCGACAATGGACTTCAATAAAAATCTTTTGAATTATACATTCAAATTATCATAGGTTGAATTACTGTACCTTGCATTTCCCCTTCTGGCATTGCAGATAATTTAAGCCATCTTACGGGCATATCATTTTTGTTTACGCTAGCAATCCACTTATCGATAATTTCGGCACGAATCCTAATTATGCCCGAAAAATGACCGGCGTCACTTGTAATGTGAGTGGATGAGGTTTGAGAGTCATAGCACTGCGACTTGTCATCACAGTCTTGAGAAAAATCATCATCACCTAGAGCAAGGCCATCTATTTGAACATTATATTCTTGATTTCTAAGATTTTTTGCTAAAAACATGCTAAATCTATCTTCAAGTGTTTTGCTTTTTTGCTCATCATTGTTCACACCAGCTACCCGACGTGCAACACCTTATTGATTTTGAGGAAGTTAAAGTGAAATAATTATTACGATAATCATTCTACCTTTTGCATTTAAACACCTACCGATCATCCATTTTTGCTTCCGGCTTTGAGTTTTGGAGCTAAAAGCCCAGCCTCGTACATAAACTTTCCATTCTTCTCCTCCTATCAAATGAGAGTAAACATATAAATGTCATAGCATTTATACACATATAATTACTTGATAATTGTACAGCTGAGTTAACTCAATCGGTCCTTAAATTCTTTTCCGGATATATCATAGGAAAATTGATTCAAAAATCATTTTCATGATACATTATTGAAAAATAATGACATGTCTAGAACTTTATACCTTTATCACGACAAGCATATGAAGGAATTAATATACAGCTTTGTTCAGAATTAGTAGACTCTTCCACAACCTCGCTGCTTATTTGTGTTTCCTCTGCAGACCGTACATCTGTGCGTAAATGATTATTAATCGGTTCATAAAAATTTTGTTGAAATTTTTCTTTTATCAAAGCGTGAAATTTTGCCATTAAGAAAGAATTTTTATTCACTATTTTAACTTCAGGCGTTGTTTAGATGATCGAGGTTTTTATAATGTATGACGATCACACATGAACAAGAGGTACAGAGGCACAACATCCACAAATACAGAAATAAAATAAATAAAATATGATTTTTTTAAATTGTATCACAGTTACTGTACTTAGTTTTCAAAAGATACATATCTGGCTGACTCTTTATTAAATTTTTTTTCATTCATTATTCCTTGGACAATTAATCAAATCTGAATCGGACAACTGAACCGATGGCCAAGCCAGTAATACTATGCTAACATATACAGTGGCGATCATAAGTAATGCAACACGTGATAATTTTTATAATAAACCATAGTAACTATTGAAATTTTTACTCTATAATGAAAATTTTTAGAAAATTTTTTAAAAATATTTTTTTTATATCAGAATAAATTTCATCAATTGTAGTTTCTAAAAAATATTTTTTCGGATTTTTTAAAAATTTTTATGATAAAGTTGTTCTAAGGTCAAAACCCTAGCAACAAAATTTTATAAGTAATACATATAAAACTTTTTCACTAGGGTTTCGACCTTAGAACAACTTTGCTATAATAATTTTTAAAAAATCCGAAAAAATATTTTTTAGAAACTACAATTGATGAAATTTATTCTGATATAAAAAAATTATTTTTAATAAACTTTCCAAAAATTTTTATTATAGAGTGAAAATTTCAATAGTTACTATGTTTTATTATAAAAATTATCATGTGTTGCATTACTTATGATCGCCACTGTATATAACATATATATATTGGGGAATAAAAAACCTTAACTACAGTAGAAAATTTATAATCCAGTCTATATAATAATTCTAAGTAAAACTTTTAAATTTACAGTAAATAATAAAAAGGTCTATTTTTCCAAGTTTTCTAATTGAAAAGGTAATTTTATCTTTGCAAATATTAATGAGAGAAGAATATAAGGGGAATTGAGGTATTATAACGAAGTTAACAATTTTTAACCATACTGTTACGCGATATTTGAATTTAAAAAATAACGGTGGTACTGTGACGAACCGTTAATATCTCGTGACTCCGTGACCGGAATTCAAATATTTTTAAATTGTTCGATTCCTCTCGATAAGAGGAATCGAATGGTTTAAAATTAATTGGATTATGGTCACGAGCATGAGATATTAACATCTTTTTATTATAGTTTTCCATATATTTAAACAGCTTAAATGAATATCTCATGACCAAATTGATTATTAAAAAATGTATTAACTTCCGAATTACATAAAATTTACACCATTTGATTCCTCTTTGATGTGAGGAATCGAATGGTATAAATTTTCATTTGATTCTGATCTATACATCTAGCTTATAATAAATCTAGTTCAAGATCCACCCATATACTGTATCAAAGCTATCATTCTTGCTGTGATGTCACTTATGACACAGTCGGAATACACAAAATTCTACTAACTAACGCTAAATCATAGACATCCTTTAATTATTAAATTCCTGAACCAATTTTACTATCGCAAATGTGATGGCCGATTCAGGATATTGTAATACAAATAAAATGTATTATTCTTATCACTAAAACAAACAAACAATAATATAAAAAAAAAAATTTATCTTATATAAATTTTTATTTCATAAATTCTGGAAAATCTGGCAAAAATTGACCGACCGGTTCGATTGCTCGAATCAGAAGTTTACAGCTGTTTTCATAAATTCTGAAAAAATTGCCGATGACCAAATCGATAAGTTTCCGAGTTCGGCTTAAGTGATTTCTTATTGGTAACTTTTTCAGTTGTTCCAGAATTTATGAAAACAGCTGGAAAAAATCGAGTCGACAATTCGAACTAAAGAGCATTTTTTACAGAAGGATCCCTAAATTTCCGGGTCGGAATGGCCGGAATGCATCATGGTTAGGGTTGAGGGTCATAGGCAGACATTCGTATGATTGGCAGTTTAAATCAATTTAATTTTACATTATTTATACAGTTTAAAGTACTT
>CAJVPY010004998.1:0-11964 GCA_910591965.1 Dentiscutata erythropus
TAGATCACAGATAATTAGTTTGAGCTTTTAGTTTAAGCTTTTAGTCTAAGCTTTTATTCTTGAATATAATTTATATTATTTGTCATTATACAAATTAAGTTTTTGTATAGTTAATATGTAATTATATATAAATTAATCAATAAAGATATGAGCAAGGCCTTACCAAAAAAAATAAAATAAAATAAAATTAAATAAAATTAAATATCAAAGATTTGAATTTGAATTAAGTGATTAGATATTTAACATTATAGCAAAGTATTAGCATATTTTAGTTATATTACAAAAAGTAATATAAATTAAATAATATATATATGTGATGTATTATTTCTAAAGTTATATTTATTTTAAAATTAATATACAATTTTACTTATTATAAAATAACTCAAATTAATTCATAATACAAATAGTTCAATATGTTGTAAATCAGAATAAATTAGCTATACAATTAAAATTTAGCAAATTAACCAAATTTTGGACTAAAATTAATAATTATTCAGCAATCTATATACTAAACAAAATTGCTCAAATACTATTTTTAATATAATATAGTTGGTTACTATTATTAATAGATATTAGTTTATCTTTTGTACTACTAGTAATATATTTTAAAAATCTAAAAAATTATATATTTAAATAATATTTATATACAAAAATCTGATAATTGCTATACTATAGTTTTATTTTATTTTAATATTATAATAAAATTATTGAAAAAATTTTTAACAAACTTTAATTTTTTAACAATTTTATTATACAATATATAGTACATTTTTGAAAGTATTTTTACTATAAAATTACTAGTAAATTTTAAATTGTAGCTTTGCTCTAAAAAAACTTGTAAAAAAGTGAAGTTTTTAAAAAAATATATATATAAAATTAGAAATAGTAATTAAAACTATTAAACCAAGTTATATATAAGAAAATTTTCTTAATTTACACCAGGTATATATATATTCACTAATTATTAATTTACAAATTTGCTTAATATATAAATTATAAATAAAAAATTAGATTAGAGTGAGAGTAGCTTTAGAGTTAGATAAAGTTATAGTTTATACTAAAATTTTACAAAGAATAATTTTTGTTAAAGTTCCAAAAGCTATTATATAATTAGAATTTTGAGATATCAATATATGGGGTAGAGTTAATAGAAAAGAGACAAATTGTTTTTTAAAAAAAATTTTTTAATTTTTAATTTAAAATATCTTAACAACTGATTAATCAAATTTGCTTAAAATTTTTTTATTATAATTTGAAATTATAAAAAATTGAAATAATAAAAAAATTATTAAATTTAATAAAATAATTGCTAAGATATTTAAGCTTAAAGTCGAGAAACCTTTTATTTAAAAAAAATTTATTCCTTTTCTATTAACTTTACTCTATATGTGTGTATATTAGAGTTGGCTCTGAAACTCTTTGTACTAAAATCTGAAAGTTTCAGGTTTAGATTATAGCTTTTGAAACCTTATCTAAAACTCTAAAACCTTATTTGAAATCCGAAACATTATCTAAAACCCCAAAACTACAAAGCATTAATTTTTATATAGTATTAGACTATACAAACAAATAAAATTGCTTTTCATTATTGGCTAAGTAACTTTTAGAAAAGTTACAGCTGCTTTAATAAATTTTAAGACAATAAAAAATTTCTGATAGACAAACTTAGAAACTTATTGAATCTAGCTATTAGAAATTTTTTATTGTTTTAGATCTTAGGCCATACAAACTTAATAAATCGGTTCTCATAACCTGGCCGGGTCAAAATTTCCAAAACTCTAAAAAAAAATTTCAAGTATACTTACTATCCAGTTTTTTAAAAAAAATCTAAAAAAATTTTATATGTTTTTTATATATAAAATTTTTTGAAAATAAAATTAAAAGCCGGGTTGCCGGGTCATTTTTAAAAATTTTATGTTATGAGAACCGATTTATTAAGTTTGTATGGCCTAATTTAAAATTATTTTACAAAATTCGAGACAAATTTGCCCTGAATTTACATACAGATTAAAGGATAAAAATTCTCTGAGGGGTGCTTATTTTTGGAGGAATACAGTACTATGTCATGAAGCTCTAATTCAGGTTCACAGAATTAGTATGCGAACTTGACTTATCAGGGGTAATTAGTAGAACAAAAATCAGGATAACAGATTCTTAATTGAGTAAAAATTATCTTTTATTGAAATGAAAAGCAAGTGCTTTTATAGCTTTTGCGCTATTTCAATTGCATCGTGTTTACTATTTTTATCTATGACTTCATATATTCAAAATATTCATTATATCCACCATTCTGAATATTCTTAATATTTTAACACTCTTAAAATATTCAGAATATTCATTATATTCATTATATCGAACTTTTTGAATATTCTGAACTTTTTGAATATTCAAAATATCTAAATGTTTACGATTATCCCATTTAAGGTAAGGATATTCGTTTGCACTAACCAGTTTTTACTAAATCTAATCTACCATGTACGAAAAAATTCATCGCAACCATAATTTACCCTTCACAATGTCCGGAGCTAGAAATTTATTTTGGCTATTAACTAAAAATAAAAACAGATGAATTAGATAAAATCGAAAAGTACCACACGCACGTGATTTGATATTTGTTTGGATAGGGGGTATTAAACTTTAGAGTATATAAATTATTTTTGGCTTACCGAAAATAAAAATTGCTGAAAATATTTTAGGCAGCCTAAACCATAAATAATTTCGGATGCTGAAATATTTTCATATGTCGAAATGTTATTTTTGATCACCATTATTATTTCATACTTACCCTATTATTATATTTTATTTTTTTGTGACAAACCTAACCTTATTCTTTCGCTTGTCTCATTTTAATTTTGATAGTGTTGCCTGTTGCAACGTCGCAACTTAATATTTACAGCTTATTTATGTTGTAATTATTACAAAATAAGTCACAAATATTATATTACCGATGCCACATTCTATTGTGACTATAAGTAGCAACCCTAGTGGCGCAATAAAAAGTCGCACTTCATATTTGCAGCAAGCAATACTATTGGGCACATATCGATATTCATTATATGGGCCACCACAGCAAAAGAAGGGGATGGACCAAGAAAATTTTTTTAAAAAAATTCAATATCTTGAAGAATTTAGATTGAATAGAATAAAATTATTAATTTAAAAATTGCTTGATATAAATACAATGTTAATAAAATCTCTGTATGCTTTTTTTATAAGTTGTAATGATCAATAATATAAGCTCATAACAGTAGAATTTTCATATTAGGATATTTATTTGATTCTTTATCAAACTTATAAAATAAATATTTAATTGTTCTAGATACATAAAGCTTATAAAAAGATTATACATAATTTGAATTGAATTTAATTGAGAAACTTAAATATTTTTGAAAAAAGTAGTGCGCAATTACTCAAGGTGTATCCAATGCCTAAACCGAAACTTTCGGCCGGCCGAAACCTCCGAAACTTCCGAAATATAGTTTCTCCAGAAGTCCGAAAATTCCGAAACTGGGCGAAACCTCCGAAACTGGGCAAAACCTCTGAAATGGGCGAAACCTCCGAAACGGGCTAAACTTCAAATACTTCCGAAACAAATAGCCAATAAAATACGAAAAATTTCGGATCATGTGAAAAACGCATGCATAAATAAGTATAAAGTTACATCCGACACTAGGCGAACTGGCCGAAACCTCTGAAATTGGGCGGAACTGAAACTCCAGGGCCGAAACGTTTCGGACTTTGGGGGAGGTTTAGGCCGAAACACTGATCCAATGTACTATATTTCTATTCTGGATATTAATAAAAAAAATAATTAAACAATAAAATTATCGCTTTTGCATAATACCAATTAAATTAAAGGGTATAGATTATCAATAAAGGTTTGAAACTAATAGAACCTGAATTTCTACGAATATCTAAAGATATCCTATTGAACTAGCTTTCGGTTCATAGGTTTTTTTTTTAACCTAGACACTAATCCATAAAGGAAGATCCGGGTCGGAGATCGAAGTTCTACTAATGGAATCGAGTTTACTATAGCGGTAGGATTCCCCTATTTTTCTCAATATCGCATTCGAATTTTGCCAGTAATTTAAGACTCGAATCAATCGGCCTAACCTGGAAATTTGGGTCCAAGCTTCAGTATCACATGGCTAGACATCTCGTTTTTGCCATGATTAATGTTAAAATACTTATCGCCTTCTCAACAGTTTTTCTTGCAACTCATTAACGGACAAATGAAATTCTTAAAAAATGATTATTCGCTAAGGAATTGCATTTGAGTATCTTGATGATTCTGCCATCTACTTCACTCCACGCTAATAGCTAATATCTGATATTATATTTTTTACAGGCATCAATAGCCTTTTCATAATTTCCCCAAGCAGCAAGCTTTAAATAATGCGTTCCTTCTTCTATGTATTCCATCCCCGCCAAACCATCACGATATATAGTACCTAAACGGAATTTTGCATAAATGCTACTATCACTACTATCATAATGAGCAGCCTTTTTAAAAAGGTCTATGGCGTGTATTAAATCTTTTTCAACACCATCGTAAAATATATGTGCAATATTAAAATTTGCGTCTGATGCAGATTTAAAAAGACGGGCAATTTCTTTCTGACATTTTTTGTATTCATATTTAGATAACTTAGGTCCATTATTAAGATTTTGTTGTAAAAAATAACCTCTATAATAACTTGCTTTAGTGTCACCGATTTCGGAAAGCATTTTAATGTATTCTAGCGCTTTCTGCTGATTTCCACCTTTTTTCCTTGCCTCCTTTACTGCATCTTCTATAGATGAAAAGTTACATTGAGAAAAGTCACTTTTGGATGAGTTTACGCATGATTGACTGTTCTCTGGATTATTTACTATATCATACAAAACTTTAAACATTTCGCAGATAGTGGGACGATTATCTGGCTCAAAATCAAGAGTTAAAAAAAAGAAAATAAACTCTCAGGCATTCAATATTATCCCGTACACTGTTGCCAAAAGAATAAATTTACAATTTACCTTGCTTCATCATGTCTATGTATTTTGATGGCATGCAATTATTAAAATTCCATGATATTCGCTTATTATTAAGGATTGCATCCTTTATTGCATAAATATCGTCACCGTAAACATCATATGGATTTTTTCTATCTAAAATTTCCCAGAGAATAATTCCAAAACTAATTATTTGATAAGATGATATATAATTTAATTAAGGAAGAATACGATAGGGATACTTGAATTTTTTAATAAAAATTTGCAACTTAAACAAAGATAACATGTTCAACCTAATAAAAAAATCTTATAATTTGTAGAAAAAAAATTTTTTTATGCTTATTTTGGGATATCTTTGCTCAAAGTTCTAAAAAACTTTTATTAAAAAAAGTTTAACTGATTCACCTCATATAATTTTGAATACAGTCAACCTTTGTCATTATTAACATAATTTAATTCAGAAGTGTTGATAATCACAGAGTCTGATTGTATTAATATTATTATATAACCTACATATGTACCTATAAATTTCACTCCTAAAATCATACTTGCAAACCGAATGATGTTGTCGACTTAATATTTCTGGCGCTATGGTCTTTATCCTATCTCGGCCAATTTGAAGATTTTCGGAATCAACCGAATTTAATCGGCTATGATAAAAGTTTGTAATCTTAGCATCAAGACTACTTGTAATTAGAATATTTTCGGATCTAATATCGCGATGTAAAAAGTTCACAGCATTTAAAAAGACTAATCCATTACATATGCCTAACGCGATTTTTAGATTTGTTGAGGGGTCTATATGTTTGTAATTTGTGTAATATTCTTTTAAATTACCATATTCCGCTTTTTCTGTGACTAAACACATTGATCCAGATAAAGGATCATGTAAAATTCCATAAAACTTAATTATGTTTACTGAATTTTCTAAATTTTTAAAAAGCGCTGCATGAATACACAATGTGTCTTTTTGATTCGAGCTGTAACGTTTTAGGTTCATAGTGTCAAAACTGTCGACCTCTTGAATTAAACAATCAAGAAGTTCTGCATCAGAAAATTTCTGCTTAGCAATAAGTCGTGCACTTGTCTCTTCAATAGCTTTAAACATAGTATAAAGATTGTTATCAAAATTGTATCGAAAAGCATGAATAAACTAGAAAATGATATATAATGTTTTAAAATTAAGATTTTAACAATGAGATCAATAGTGTTAAAAAAAAAAAAACCTTTGTTGTTTCTTCGATATCATAATTGAATATATCGTTAATTTGTTCTTCAATATCAATTTTAAACTTGAGAGATGATATTGATTTTTTAAGTTCATCTAATAATTGGTAAAATTCATCTTTCAGTAGTCCTAACGAAAATCCATAATTAGTCTTTTGAATATAATTTTTTAATCCTTTAATATTAGAGACATTTTTAATAAAATCTCTAATTTTTCTAATATTTTGGAGAAATAATTGAAACAGCCTATAATTCTCCAACGTTGCGAAAGAAGTATGGTTTCTCTTATCAATTTGGAGATTGTTCACATCACATTCAGCTGAGTTGATGCATTTAATTAATACTCCACAGATTCTTATGTTAAGCTGTGCATTATCATAAGATTTCTTAATTTCTTCAAAAAGATTGTGAGCTTCTTTGATAGGAGATGCAAACGTGTCGAAATTGACAGATATTTCCAAGCTTACTGGTATTTGGAGATTATCACAATCTACTTCATCGTAATTTTGTGTAAGCTCTTCTACAATCGTTGAGTCAAATTGTTCGACATAGCTTAATGGTTCTGTACAATATACAAATATACAATACAATGTAAGTCAAAAAACAATGTCAGCTATTCATATATGGGCTAGGTGCTGCGAAAAGGGACGAAATTGACAAAAACAAAGATCTTCAGAAAATCTAATAAATCATAAGAAAATACAAACTTTAAGAAGCTATATTGCAAAATTTTATTAACACATATACTTTTGTGTCTTAAGTGAAAATGTTCCTAATATTATTTTAAATTGATTTATGTAAAAAAAAAAACATCTTTTGAAAAAATTGTCAATCTCGTCCCTTTTCACAGCACCTAGCCCATATTGTTAAATTTCGCTAACCTATAAATAAGGCATCATTATATTCCTGATAAGTCGGGCTTGGTTTAATAATTTTAAGATCGTCCAATATCTTAGAAATCCCAGGTCTAAATGAAGGATCTTGATCCCAACACTTTTCATAAATTTTTATATAATCCAAAGGCATTCCAATTTCGTGTCTTTCTCTCTCGCCCAAGCAAATAGCCAAAGTTAAAGTATTACCGCCTCTATCTTGAAATGGTGGACGACAAGTGTATATCTCCCACATGAGCACACCGTAACTATAAATATCTGATTCTTTCGTATGCGTATAATTTGACCTGGATTTAGTATCAATATGAGATTCTATGGAATGCGTATAATCTGAATTTAAGTTAACATCGACATCGGATTCTTTCACAAGTTTGGATTTAATATCGACCGCATTCGTATCTGCAGGCGTATGATCTGATTTTGATTTTTTGTCTAGCAATTTTGGATCAACATAAGCCTGAACACCCCGAATTTCAGATATGTGACCATCATTTGTCTCAAAAAGATACTTTGATAGACCAAAATCACCCAAAAGTGCCTTGCCATTATGAATTAAAACATTTTTTGAATGCTATGATATTATAAAATTGCATAATAAAAGTTGTTAACATTAGTATCTTAATATTAAGATCGAAATATTATATGCTTACCAAATCTCTATGTAGTATATCATTCTTATGCAAAAAGTCCAATCCTTTGAGAATAGCTTCATTTAAAGCAATCTTATCATTCAATTCTAGGCTATGTTTGTTACGGATAAGATAGCTTCGTAAATTTCCGTTATTTGCATATTGCATTACAAAAATATATTGCCCTTTTTCTGCATTTAGAATAAGAAATAATAAGTA
Organism: Dentiscutata erythropus; assembly: GCA_910591965.1. Classification (NCBI taxonomy): domain Eukaryota; kingdom Fungi; phylum Glomeromycota; class Glomeromycetes; order Diversisporales; family Gigasporaceae; genus Dentiscutata; species Dentiscutata erythropus. The sequence continues at coordinate 7,964 of CAJVPY010004998.1, forward strand.
CCCTAGTTAACAAATTGGAGTCACATATGTACGTATGTACAGATTGTTGAACAATATTCATTCAGTTAGGGCCCCGTATCGCAATTCAAATAAATAACTACTGTTCTAGATAAGCTTCCGCCACCAATTGTGGCTGCAGGGCTTGGCCACAATACACATATTCGATACTAATACCACTTAACACAATTAGGCTATGTAAACCGTGAAACTAGCCATGGCAAAATTACTGGCATGTGATCACAGCCAATCAGATCCGCAAAACATTCGTTTTTGATACTCCTGCACGATACTAATAGACATGTATCCCAGTAAAAATAAGAAATTATAAAACTTTGAGTGAACGATTATCTACTTAAATCTAATAAAACCTTTTCTATTTGAATTCTATGATTCATAGAATTCAAATAAAAAATTTTCATCGAATTTAGCCAAGTGATTGTTGAGAAATCTTCACTCAAAATTAGAGAAAAATCAAACCGCCTATCTAAATAATTAACCATAGCTGCCGCAACAAATTGGACCGGCAGATCCTCGATTTTGATTGGCTAACGGCTGAGAATCTTCAAATTTTAGCCCACATTACAAAATTGTTTACTAATTTCCGGCCGGAACTAACTTTTTAATTTTTTCATTACATAGAAATTCTTAAAAAATAAGCCCGCATTATGCTAAAATTGGCCCAGGAGTAATTTTCACTTAATGGGCGGCTATGATTTCATTAGAGTAATTCCGGCCTGATTTTTTGATTGTCGCGGCAGCTATTGATAGGCGTTTTGATTTTTCGCTAATTTTGAGCGGAGTTATCTCGACAACCACTTGGCTAAATCCGATGAAAAATTTTATTTGAATTCTATGAATCCATGGAATTCATACAGAAAAGGTTTTATTAGATTTAAGCAGATAGCTGTAGAGATATCATCACTCAAAGTTTTGAAATTTCTTATTTTTACTGGGATCTGCATATCGATCAATATCAAAATAGTAGGTGGGACGATGATTTTATGCGCATATATTTTTTCTTATTAATATATGGGAGTAAAAAAAAAAATTAAAAACCATATTCAGATTATTATTTTTAAAAATGAGCATTTTCGTAATAAGAACCTATATAAAACCTTTTTAAATTCCTGAATAATTCTAAATTTCCCGAATATTTCCGATTTCCTGGTTATAATTTTTTTCGCGGAAATATTCAGGAATTTAAAAGGGTTTTATATAGGTTCTTATTACGAAAAATGCTCATTTTAAAAAATAATAATCTGAACAAAATCTGAATATGATTTTTAATTTTTTTTATGCTATGTCTTGAACATAAAATGACATAATATGCAGGGTTTTATAACTAACTTAGTCTTTCGGATTAGTTCGGAACTTCCCCAATTTTTTTCTCAACTTTGCTCGTAATCTGGGTTGGTTGATTTTCTATTCGGAGCCTTTCAGAACAGCACTTAGAGCCAATTATGCGATAATTACTTAATAATGCCATATTTTATGCAACATTGTGCGGCAAATTTAACCTGTTATGCTTTGTCGACTATATTATGTGGTTTATACGGTTTTATGTGAATTGCATAAAATCATCATCCCTGGTACAGGAGTATCAAAAACGAATGTCTTGCTTTTTGCCATGGCTAGTGTATTATACTTGCCACGGCTGATGCTGATTTTAGGGTAGGATGCATTTTTTTACTTTTTTTGTTGTAGTTAAATAAATTTTAGTACCGATAGGGTTTATATTTCCAAATCTAGACTCAAAAACCAGCATCAGCGTGATACGTAGTAGTAGTAGTAGTAGTAGTAATTATCCGGCGTTTTCCATTTACTGGATTTTGCGTTTGTCGTTATCCGGCATTTATAATTTTTTATACAAGTGAACTTGCATATTAGATTTAAAATTTCAAATACCGGTTAACAATAAATACAAATACCAGATAAAACAGTTATTGAAGTATTGCGCTTTACTAGAATTAGGAAACTATCGGTATCTTTACCGGTATTTGCGCATATTATCCGATTGGTCGAATTTTGCGCTTAAAATCGACCACTAACTGCTCATACGTACATATAGGAAGATTCATGAAACTACATCAGTAAGACTTACCTCGGGATAACCCAAAAAATTGGATAATATATTCCTTACAGTTCACAGATTTTCTTAAGGTATATATCTATAAATGAATATATTTAAATATTGGGTAGTTATATTAACTTTACCTCTCTTTTAGAAATTATTTTAACAAACCTCACGACCAAAATCTCTATCCGATTCCGGAGTATTTTTACGAATAATATATTTTGCAGCTATTTCTTGTTCATTCATTTCTCCTTTATTCCATATTCCTCTATAAACAGTCCCGAATCCTCCGCTATCCAAAATTTTCAACTCACTTAATTCATTACGTTCGATATCATTATTACAATCGGACTCAGACGAAACGAAAAGATGTGCCATTTGCGCAAATTAGTAAAAATATAACAATGTAAAATGAATGTATAGATACAAAGTGCAAACTACGTTAAAAAAGGTGAATAAGAAAATGGCTTTATTAAACTATTTTCGCCTAGTATATATATATATTATCTTATATTAAATTTACCATAATGCCGCACCATTTATAGTGAATAAATTATAGAATCGCAAATACGACAGTTGTCATCATTGTTAACGTATTCCGTAAACAGTGTGCAAGTTTGCGATTACTGGCCGTATCACAAAATAATTGGTCTTTCGATTACTCGCCGTATCACAAATTGGCACTATTTTCCTTTATTGCGCTTCAACTCTATTTTGGATATTAGGTGTTTCTCAACGAGGTTTATAAATAATTGGGTCTTTCGCTTACTAGTAGTATCACAAATTGTCACTATTTTCTTCATTGTGCTTCGAATTATAATAGTAACCCTATTTTAGATATTAGGTGCTTCTCAACGAGGTTTATAGGTGTACTGTATGGTACGATCATCGTATGCTCCGGAGTATGTCCGGAGTTTTATTCCGGAATATTTAACACTGTCACACTCAAACACAGTCCGAGAATTTACCAAAAATGAATAAGATTCTAAAACAGTTTATTTTTTAGTTATCGGTTAGGAACACTAATTTCTAGAACGATTTGTCAATTTTTTGGATTATAGACTTTTTTTGGGGGGTCACCAAAACTGATAAAAAATCACTAAATTATTAAAAAATCACGTATGAGAGTTAGTATCTAGCCGATTACCCACCCTTCAATCGATTACATTTTTTTCTTTGGAAAGAAGTAATTTTAATATTGTGTTTGTTGTAGGGATTTCACCAACTAATGTGTACACAATTCTTATTTTATCATCGATAAGATTCTAATCCCAATTGATGGGCTACCGTATATTAATTTCATCTTTTTTTCATGGGTCTGTTACACGGGAAATAGTGATTCAATCGGTTATGTCCATGATGCATCAAAATAAAATAAAAAAAGAACATTGGACAGTTAACCGGTTAGAATTACTATATTAATAATAATGATAATTATTATTATACGGAAAATAGTTACACATGCTAATCGAAGAAACCAAAGAAATTTAATCAAATTTATAATTAAAAATTCAAGGTAAATGTTGACAAATGTAAAAAAAACATGCTTTTAATAATTTGGACCATGTTTAATTACATTGCCAAGTTATAATTATCGTTATTTAAAAAAATTTATATATAATTTAAATCCGTTCCATGCACTCTTGTACTATTATTCTATCGAAGAAACCTTTATGACTTGTTTCACGCGATCATGTACTATTATTCTATTGAAGAAACCTTTAAACTTTATGACTATATGTTGTACATGTTATGTTACAGATTCTAAAACGTTGTATAATAAAAAATATATGGAAGTGTTAATTAATTATTGTGGCAGCTTATAATGAAATTAGATTAAAATGAAACTGGGCCTTTTTTTTGTGTAACATATTTTCCGTATAATAATAATTATCATTATTATTAATATAGTAATTCTAACCGGTTA
>CAJVPY010004999.1:0-11963 GCA_910591965.1 Dentiscutata erythropus
AATTTTACGAGTCTAGAGGATTCGTACAAAGCCTAATAAAGTTAAAGCATGACTGCCGAATTTATAAAAAAAAAAAATAATAATAATACTAGGCGAAACTGGCTGAAACCTTCAAAATTGGGCAAAACTAGCTAAAATCTCCAAAATTGAGTGAAACTGCCGAGACCTCTGAAAATAGGTGAAACTGACCAAAACCTCCAAAATAAATTGGGCAAAACTGGATAAAACTTCGAAAATTGGTGAACTTTCCAAAATATTCTGAGTAGAATATCAAAGAACATAAAATACGAGCAAGGTGAAGAGAAAACTAGAGGAAAGAGCTGAAATTTTTCAAAAGACAGAGAGTTTGAAAGGATGTTCAGAGGGTTTCATAGGTTTTGGCCATTTTGGAGGTTTCGCCTATTTCAGAAGTTTTGGCTATTTCGGAGGTTTTGGATTTTGGGTAAAACCAAAACTCCAGGGCTGAAATGTTTTGAACTTTGGGGGAGGTTTAGGACAAAACACTGGCTTGTATTAAACTTTTATCATAATAGTTAATTTCAAATTCATTAATTTCCAGCAACTCTTTTGAAAGATAAATTGATTTCAAAATAATTGCATTTGTAATAATCCATATTAATTTATATATCCAATCAAATCCAATAATCAGCTGCTTTTTTCTGATAAATGAATACCGTTTACAACTTTTCTTAATTTTGATTATGAGCTCTATTTTCTTAGTTTAACATGGTGACAACTTGCAACTAATTATAAAAGGTGTCATAAATTGTGCAATTTTGGTTACAAATAACCTCTCAGAACCAGTGTTGTTAAATTTGCATGTCATTTGCCTCTTCAAATGACTTTTGTCATGTCATTTCAAACCTATCATTATATTTCATATATATAAGTCATTTAAGATTTTTTTTAGGCCAATTAACAACACTGCCCGAAGAGTGATTGGTTATTAAAGATGATAGTATCGATAGATAAAAGATGAATATATGATATAATATTTAATGTTATATAGCATTCGGGCACATTTTGGAATTAAAAACCCAAATTACTTTTTGTATATATAACAAAGCCAATAAAACTAATATAATTATTACATCAAACCCATCTCCCCACCTCAAAACCCATCTCTTCTTTAATGATCTCAAGATCCCGTGATTGAATTTTAGTGATTTTGGGTTCGATAGAATCGTCTTATCGTTCAGGTCCTATGTAACAACCGACACTTTTTTTGTTTACTTATTCGGGCATTTTACTATTAAAATCATATGATTTTAATAGTAAATTGCCCAGATAAGTAAATTTTGCAATTTATATTTTTGTTTTAACGTTTAAAGACTTTATAATTCACTGCATTTATTTAAATATTACAAATATATGAATTTATATAAATTTACTAGCAGAGAAAATCAATTAATTATTAAGTAAAAGATTCAAAGTAATGTTGAGTGGTTTGTCACTTTCGGGAAGTTGAATTATGATATTATTCGTAGCTTTCTTCAATGGCTTTTTCGGGCGATATTTGTATAGTTTAATTTTTTCAGGATCATTCATAGAAATTTTGAATAGTTTGAAAACTTTGGAATTTAAATTGTCAATGTATGGAACAGTACGTTTCTTCTTTTGTGGCATAACTTTTTTCATTTTGAGATCATTATTTTCTTGTAAAAAAAAAAAAAAAATTGTTATTATGTAAACTATTTATTTAAAATAAAATACTTTAAGTACCTTTTTGAATATAATTTTGTGAATTTAATACTTCAGTTAAATCTTGAGAATCTTGTAATACTTCAATTATTGAATCATAAAGATCTTCCATATCAGAATTTTGTGAATTTAATACATCGATATTTAAATTTGAAGCTAAAATAAATAAATTATTAGTATATCGATATGCATATATATATTTAAAATAGTTATTTAATATGTGTAACTTACATTCTAGTTGATTATTAAACTCATTTAAATCTTGTTCTTGTGATGTAAATGGAATTAATAATGCCATGGATACAAGTCTTTGATCATATAATGGATCACTATATGCACGAATTCCTTCTCGAGATCTATGACCGGAAAACAACATTGTCTCATCTTCAGGAACATTAGATCAATTAAGTATTGTGATTGCTATACGTCTTGCACTATGATTAGTAATTTTTTGTCCATCAGCAAGATTAATACCGGTATTAACTGCAATTTTGTTTAACATTTTTTTAAGTTTTTTTTCTCCCATTTTGGATGGCTTGTACATCAATTTCTTTTTTAATTCTATTATAATACGTATAACAATAATAAAAGTAAATAAATACCATATGTTAGTACATATGTACGTACATAATTATTAAATTATATACCTGATTGTTTTCTAATACATCCTAAAAATAGTGCATTAGTTGGTTTACATTCAGAAGAACGTTTTGATAAATAAAGTAATATGTGTAAATTGATTTGTAAGATTATCTGCTGGAATCGGAATAGATCAAGTGTTGGTACGACCATATCGTTGTCAGTAGAATACACCATCTTGATTGTTCTTTTCCTTCCGCAATCGCAATTGCAATCCACCATTAACTCGCTTTTCAATATCCCGAAATTGTAATTTATATGTGTCACCTCCTCGTAACCCACATAATAATGAAAGCCAAAAAAAAACTCAGCGAAGTAGACCTTCAATATTATTTATTGATAAATACTCATGATTCAAGCAAGAAATTATTTCATCAGGTGTTAGCAAATCACTTTTCTCTGTATCCCCATAACCTTCATCCTGTAACAATCTCATTTTGCCATCTAATACTCGAATTGCTCTTGAAAATGTATATTTATCCCAAATGTTAACATTACCCAGAATAGAAGAATTTTCACGCAAGTAATGTGCCAATGCAGCATAACAGTTGTGAATAGATTCGACTTTAAATGGTTTGCCATTAATTTTTGTAAGCCATGTGATAAACAAACTTAAAAATTCATCAAGTTCTTCTTTGTTGTCAATTTGATTAATTGACTTATTAATATTATTTTCTTGACGATATCTATCAACATGACGGAGCCATTTAGCTGTATTTTTTTCAGTGTTAGCAACATAAGATAAATTTTTTAAACGATCAGCTTCTTCGTGCAAATTTTTAGTAGTTATATTTTAAATTCAAATAAGAAAGAAATTAAAATAAAAAAAATTCTGATAAAATAGTTTAAATATCAAAACAAAAAGTTTATTTGACGTCAGTAACAGTTACATAGGACCTAAACGATAATATAGTTATTGTGCACTTCGTGCACGATAACTATAAATGATCGAGATAGTCATTTTGGCGGTAAAATTGTTCAAGACCGATCAGTGGGTCAAAAGTTATTAACCATCAAAGATGTTAAATTTTTAAATATATTGTCAAAATCAGCTGGTAGTAGGTCATTTCATAATTATGATTGCTGAATATAAATATCACATGTTTATATTGACGGCCGGCCAGCACAACCTCAATTGCTATTGTGATATTAGTTGCTATTTTCAAGAGCACCAATTTTAATACTTCATAAAACACAATTAAGGCCACGCGAAGTTAATTTTTCTTTTAAAATTACCCGCCGACCCATTTTTTCAATTTTTTCGATTTTTGCTACAGTCGTCCCTCATTTATATCAACCCATTTGGATTAGACAATTATAACAAAGCGATAGTTTTCATATTTCTTAAGAATATTTGTTCTTAATAAAAGGTCGATATTAACAAGTGGTTGATATTAAAGTGGTTGATATTAAAGTGGTTGATATTAACGAGGGATGACTGTATTTATTTTTTTCTGCCATTTATCCGGTATCACCCAGTGGAGACCTTGACATCCCGGAATTATCCGATAGGACCAACAGAAAAAAAAACCCCGATTGCTAACCCAATTTTCTAATTCCTTGTTATGCTATGCAAAAAAAAGATTAACTTTGCGTAGCCTTAAAAATATGAACATAATTCTATTGATTTAAAGTAGATTTTTTTTTTAAAAAAAAAAAAATCGCCCGACCGACCCAATTTTCAGATTCCATGTAATGTTAAACGAAAAATTAACTTTGCGTGGCCTAATCCTAATGTAAACTACGTTCTTCAAGTAAAATTCATCTCCGGCATCAGAATATTTTTCGACATTATAGAACTTTGCTTAAAACAGAGTGTTTATTAACATTAGATCAATCGATTAAATTGATATTTTCTATTTTAGTTTAATTTATTTTTTTTTAAAAAGAAAAAAATTAATGGATTAAAAAAATTATAATACAATGCAATGAATATTTATTTTATACTATATAATTTAAATACGCACTTGCAAACCTGAATGGCTTATTAATCAATAGGTGACTGACTAGATTAATGTGGAATAAAATTACAGCATAATAGAATTTCAAAATTAAGATTTGAGTAATCTATTTCACTATTTTTATTTTTAATCAAGTTTTGAATAACCATTATTTCGTAAAGCATGAGTTGCCAAACACACTCATTTTGTTTTCTTTTATTTGATGTTCATATTCTAAATTTATTTTTAAAGCTTTCTGCTAATACTTATTTTTGAAATATGTTAATCTTGAAAACATACTAATAGAGATTCATGAACTTAATAATTTATATTAATAATCAAACAATGAATAATCTTTATATCCGTCTTAAAGTATACTAATTAATACATTTGATATACTTATAAATGCAAAATTATGATGTAACATAATATTTACAATATATAATGTACTATCTATAGGTTCTTTTTTATTACAAAACAATAATATTGGATTATGATTCTCTATTCAAAATTTATCAGAAAATTATTCCAAAATTGTAGATGTGATTTAATATTATGTAATATCAAAGCATTGCAGTTTTATATAAGCCAACGTTCCCAAAACAGTTGAATTTTGTAGTCTAAATCTGTATTTTTGATTTTTCAATGTTTTTCTTAACAATACATAGCTTCTGTCTATCTATAAATTTTGCTTTTACATATTCTCACAGATTTCTATCATTAATTTCTACTTATTTGCATTAAATAAATAATTTCATTTAGTATTATTATTTGATACTTTCAAAAATATAAATTGCTTGTTTACCTTTAGTGACTCTATATTTGAAAAAGTGACTCTATATTTGAAAACCCTAAGTTTTGTTGTGAGATAGAAATTCAATATTATATAAAGAAGTAATTTAATTCAACTATTACATGGTAGAGACTGGACTCGAGTCAACTCGTAGCTTAAAAAACATAGTCTTAACTCGAATTAACTCGAGTCAAGACTATGTTTTTTTAAGCTGCGAGTTGAGCCCAGTCTATGTTTTTATACTATGAGTTGACTCGAGCCCAGTCTCTAATACGTGACACCTCGTTAATAAAATCTAAGAACTATTTCATTTAAACTCAATCGATTTACCATGATGCCCAATACGTAAAAAAACGTGGCATGAAAACATGGCTGCTAATCATATTTCTAAAAGTAGATAAATGTTCAATAATGATAACAAAATAGATCTCATCTCTTGACAACTATTTCCCAGTCGGTTAATGCCTATTTAAGCTAGAGTCAGTCTAATCTAAGTTTTGCATTGGTAGTTTGGGATGAATTCGGATTTAAAGAGGTATCACAAGGAATTGGAGAGATCTGAAAGTAGTAGAATCGCAGGAATACCTATCCTCTTCGCTTTATTTTTGCAAAATTCTCCTGATATATAAATTCCGCTCCCATGTGCAGTAACGCATGGCATTTTACCTAAGCCCTATTTGCATTACAGTTCGGGTATAAAAACATTAATAACATTTTAATCATTTTTGTGTGTGACGAAATATTTGATTTGCCGGTTGAATAGAATACGTACATACGTACGTATATGGACATGGATATCGTGATATTTTAAGTTTATTACGTAAGTACGTATTAGTTACACATACGTACGTACGTAGTACACAATGCGGGCATTATTTAATCACTAACCACCGAAATTATATAAGGAAAAAGATTTTTTTACTTATCAGATTTTCAAAAAAACAATTACAATGGGTGATAACTTATTAATTACAAACTTATTCTCTATAAAGGATAAAACAGCATTGATTACGGGTGGTGCGACAGGAATTGGCAAAATGATCGCGAAGGCATTTGTTAAAAATGGTGTTAAAGTTTATATCGCATCAAGGAATAAAAAAAATCTTGAAGAAAGTAATTATTATTAAGATACATTATTAAAAATTTTATAATTTAAATTAATTTTTTTCATAATTAAAATAATTTAATATTTTAAGCTGCCGAAGAGTTAACAAAAATGGGACCTGGAGTATGTTACGGTATCGAAGCGAATTTAAATTCTAAAGAATCATGTGAAAAACTTGCTGCAGATTTTAAAAAATTAGGAAATGAAAAACTTGATATTCTTGTGAATAATGCTGGTGTGGTGGGCTATGACGCTGCTATTACAGACTTTCCTGAAGAAGCGTGGGATGAAATATATAATCTACATGTTAAATGTGTTTTTTATTTGACAATTGCGTAAGAAATATTATAAATATTTATTATGATGTCATACACGAAGTATTACTAAAGTATTAAGTTTTTTTTCATGTAATAGCTGCTTACCATTGCTTGAAAGGGCTAGCGATAAGCAAATTGATCCATCAAGAGTGATTATAACTGGAAGCATTCTTGGTAGCTAACTTTTTAAAAAACAATTATTACTGTATTATTTTTTTTAATCTCGTGAAGCTAATTTTTTTTTGTATAATCAGGTATTGGCAATGGTGAACTCAAGTTTTTACAAAGCCGTGGAGGATGTGGCTTGCCTTATTCTTCTTCTAAACATGCTGTACATAGTGTTGCAAAAAATTTGGCTGTTCATCTTTCGTATATAATCATTTAAAACTTTTGTCGACTTTTAAAATTTGATTATTATTATTATTATTATTATTTTTAATTAAAATAATTTTTTTTTATTCCAAATAGCTCACGAGGAGTAAATGTTAATGTTCTTGCACCTGGAGTTGTTCCTGTAAAGGATGTATTTTTTAAACATATGGATTCCATTCTCACTGATATTCCTCAAGGTAGATAAAAATCGGTAGATCACCATTTTTTAATTGTCATTTAAATTAAAAACTTTCTTTTTATTTTTTTTTTAGGTCGTACTGGAAATGAAGAGGATCTTGCCGGTGCAGCAATATACTTATCCTCACGTGCTAGTAGTTGGGTAACTGGTACAGAAATTGTAGTTGATGGCGGAACTCTTTTAAACTTTAAATTATCAATTGCGTAGATCGAAATTTATAATTTTGATGTATAAACTTTAAAAATAGTTTTTTTTTTCTTTTATTCGTATTGTTTAAAGATTTACATTCGTCATGTATTCACATACGTATTAAAAGGTTTGTTACAAAATATTATAATGTTAACTTTTATTATCAAAAGTTGAGCGCTAATGACATACCCTTATTATAAAATCATTTGACAATACAAAGTTTCTTTCACAGATAGAGACTTATGCGTTAAAAATAAATAAAAAATCTCAGAACTCCAATATACTTCTTTTAACAATACGTAACAAAATAAATAATATACAATCATAATTTGTTCCATAATCCATGAAATCCATAAGGAACAACTTTTCCATGTTCCATTTCTGCTCTAGCAATTTCTTTAAAAGATTTAGCATCTAAAATTAATAAAAAACTAGTATTCTTTGTACCATCAAGTACTACACTTGTTATCACACCATCATCCTCTTCAACACCACTCGGTGATGGAACAAAAATTGGTTCACTAGGTATGCATCCAAATTGTTGCCAAATTTTATGATTAAATGAATCATTTTCAGTTCTATGGAGATCAATTTTTATGAGACGATCAAAGGCAATGTGAGGATTAGAACCTGAGTATGAGATGCCTAATTTATCACAAGAATCAAAAGTTATTCTTTTTTTGCACATGTAAAAAACTTAAAAGATACTTAAAAGTCTATACATGAATTTACCATAGACGTATCGATACTTTTTCATATAATATCTTGAAAAATTAACCACTGGAAGTTCAATATTCAAATCTTCTGAAGTCGCAAAAACAAGTTCGGCATTCGGAAAGTTATCACTACCATATTTCAAATCTGCGCTATCTAGATTTTTCGAAATATTGCATAATTTATACCTATGTACTCTACTCTGATCGAATTGCAAAGGTAATTTATCAGCATTAGTTTCAGATCCCGAAAGTCGATTAACTGTAAGTTGAAAGATGACACTATTATCTTTGTATTGAGATAAATCAATGATGATATCGTCTCCTTCATCATATGCGTTTATAGTATGGAAACAATAAAATGTTGGAAAGGTATAGGTGGCCACATGTTTTTTAAGGTTGCGATCAATTACGTAGAAGTGAGTCTTTTGATTGGGATCCCATGGGACAAATGATCGAATCATATTGCGCTCCCATAATATTTTCGCACCGTTCATTGCAAAATCACATTGCCTTTATATTTAAAAGGAATATTATTAGATAAATGCATACACAAACGGTGTCTAAACTAATTTTTGCGACATTATATACATTTAAATTTTCATTTTCAAAAAGTTATTAGTTTTAGACACCTATTTAGATTTCACATGTAATTTCGAATTTTAATTCAGAAAATCTACCACAGAAATTAATTACTATATACCGAGATTTTTAGAGGTGTTAATCAATTTCTATGGTATACGTATGAAGTTAAAGAAAATTTTTTAATAGATACCAAAGAATAAAAATAATATATTTCTTCGTCATAGAAAAGCTATGAATATATGCTAATTTTAATGGAATGGTAGCAAGAATAGTCGTAATAGGTTTTCCAGTTTCTTCATCAGTTTTGATAGAAAATATGTTATACTCAGGTATAGCACCTGGATTAGAAACAAAAGAAATATATTCTCCAGTTTCAGCATCATATTGATAGTGAGCTGGTGCCATAGGTCCAGATAAAGCTAGATGAAATTTTTTAAACGAAAAATTTTGTATTGGTTCAAGTGTGATCGGATCGATTGACTTTAAACTATTTGCATCTGTTCCTAAAACAAGTGTTGTAGAATTTCCTTCTGGATGAGGAAGAGCGGTGGTAAGAGTTACATTAACGTTTCTACTGTTTGGATCATCTTCCGGGTTGTTTGATGAAATAGATGCTTGAAAGACTGTAAAGAACTTTAGAAAAAAATCAAATATTATTAAGGTAATTTTCTAATTTACATTCTATAATTATATTTTATAAGATTTACCTTTTGAAATATATTTTCGCAAATATCTTGACCAAATGTAATCGCAATCTACCATTTTCTTCTATATATTTTTCATCCGAAGAAGCTACGTTTCTGCTTCTGTAAGTAACTACACCGTTTTTGATTTCAAAACGATGAACTATAATCAAATATATAAAATATAGATATAGAATATAATTATAAGTAATCAATTTAGAATATATATTATACATTCAGAGTAATGACTTTAGTGCATACCTTGACCAAGTCCATCAAACCAATGATCAAAAGAAAATACAATTTCCGGATTTTTCTTTGATGGGATTTTATAAGTTCCAGGGCCAGTACGATAAAGGACACCTTCTAACCATTTAGGTATTTTCCCATGGACTTTAAGCGTAGCTGGATCACAAGTCTCGGGACAATTTTGAAATCCTTATCGAACAATTATTAGTGAAAAAAAAACAACCAGAATATAGTAGAATTTGCAAACGATATCTTGCAATTGAATGTAAAAATACCTCGTGAATAAGGCCATGAATCCCTTTCTTGAGCAGAAGACATGATAGTTAAAATTATTGGAACAAATTACTGTCAAATATTATATTTTATACTATACGAAAAATTAATTTCTGTATATACTCTGTATATAAATTTAGACGAAAGAAATATTTTACCTAAAAAAATTTCCAAGCATTCATTTGGCAACATATATAAACCTTATAAGAGTTTATCATTATGACCTACTCTATATGTTCGTGTGTACGTACTGTACGTACGCGCGCTCATTGTTATCAGTTATACGCATGTACACGTACGTACGCAAAAAGGCCGATCGGACTTTCAATATATTTTGTGTACAGTTAACCATCTATGAAAAATTTATTATAGTGATAAATTTTCCATAGACGGTTAACTGTACACAATATGTATTAAAAGTACTGTCGGCCTTTTTCCCTTGGAAGCACAGCACTTACATACAGCACATGATTACAAATATTTAATTAGTAATAATTTATTCTTGTCAGTTTCCCAAATTCTAATACGTTATATTAGAAGTTGATCATTCCAAATTCATTGTTTGAAGAATTTGGAATAAACAGATTAGTGAAATAAGATGATCCAAATAAAGCTAAAATAATTCGATTATTGTTCGGACGATTTAAATAGTAATTATCACGATTGAATGCTGGAAATCGTCCTTAAATCTTAGCCTAACTATAAAAGGTCAAATTTCCTGCATCCAAATATTGTGCAATATTACATCAGCCAATAAAAATTGCAACGTTGCGAAAATCAACCTTCTTTCATCCATTTGAAAATTTTGCTGTATTACAATATTATGCCAAAATTATCTATTCTGTATAGTATATGTTGGTTTTAATCAAGCAATCATTTTTTTCAAATAAAGCATATCAGGCAAACATCATAGCTTTTTTAGTCCCGATATGGCACTGATTAATGGCTCGAATCGTGTCATTTCCAGGTTCATATTGGAACTGATAGAACTCTTTGGCAATTATCAGAAACCCAATAAATCTTATAATTTTACTGATAGCTCTCTATGAATCTGGAAATAACACGATTCGAGCCATTAATCAGCGCCATATCGGGACTAAAAAGGCTTTGATTTTTGCCCGATATGCTTTATTTCGACCAGTGAATATCAAAAATAAATTATACAAATAAATTATAATGCATAGTAATAGTGTTCTATCAAATAAATTTGTATTTGAAAAACTGATTTTTTATTTGACAGCTTCATTTCAATTAAAATATAGAAAAATAGATAAAAATTTTCTTCAGAGATGAATTGCATTGTATTATGATTTTTTTAGTGAGTTTGCTTTAAAGTTATTTTGCATTGATAGAGCTGTATGAGACCTGTCTAAACGCTTTATGTTACTTTTGCCTATCTTTGCTCTATGAACCCTTTGACCCTGTATCGCTTTTGATAATAAAATAATGTTTAATTAATGAAATTTCAATTATTAGCATTGATGATTTTGAACTTTCAGTAAATATTTATTTCAAATAATTACTATAAAAAAAACAATATAAAAAAAAAAGATCTATAAAATAAATAATCAACTATAATAGCTAAAATAATATTTTTTATTCTGCCACTCTATCATAATTAATATAATTAGTAAAGAGTTATTCCTTTGACTCTTTTTCAGTCAACTCAATTAATTTATTAATTTTATCTAGTGGTTCTTTTAATATCTCGTTTACTTGTTCTTTCAAAGTTTCATTCATTTTTGCAAATGCTTCATCAATTTTATTTTGCAAAGTTTTTTCAGTATCTTCAGTCTTAGCAATTTCTAGAATTTCTGAAGGCAAGCAGTTTTTATCTTCTACACTTTTTACATATTTTTTAAGCTCATTAACTGAAACTTTATAGTATCTAAATGTCCAAAATATAGATTAATATTTAGCATAGTGTTTAAGTTTTAGATATATAAATTTATTTACAAAATAGCTGGAAACCGGTTTTTCTTTCTTCTTTGATAAGGTAACATCCAAAAAAGTTCAATTTCAGTTAATATCTAATAATAAAGTATAGTAGTTATATATTTTTATCTTTTTTAAAAATTATAATTAAATAAATATTTTACCTCTGCTCTTAATTGTAAAAAAGATTCTTCATTATTTAATACTTCACTATGATCAGTTTATAAAATAAATCAATTATTTTATGGTATTTTTAAATGATAAAATAAT
>CAJVPY010005000.1:0-11963 GCA_910591965.1 Dentiscutata erythropus
CTGTAATTGAAAAACATAACTATCTAATAAAACGTTCCCCGGCCAAAGAGGTCACCTTAATACCGGAAAAAAAAAAATAACACATATTACACAATATACACAATAAATACATAACAAATACATATAAATAATTACTATAATATGCATTACACACAGTATTACAATTTCTCTATAGCGATAGACAATAAAATAAACACAGCTACTACATCACTTGTCCACGGACCGCAAGTTTGACACCAGTTGTTATATCGATCACAATTTCTACATTTTCCTTCTTTTAAAATAAAATTTATCAAGTACTATTAGATATACGTTAGTATTTATATTTTTGGTTATTCCATATACTTTATGTCACGTGAGTGACGGTAAGAGTGACGATCAAAAGTCAAATTAAACTATGCAAAACAATACGTATTAAAGTAAAATTAAACTTAGCTATAGCGTCATTATTGTGATGACAATAACATGATGTAATTGTATAGTGTGTAAATATAAATAAGAAATGTAAGATAGAAGAAGTCAGTTTAGTTTAGAATCTCACGCATGAAAAGCATAACCTGAATAAAGAGAGGAATACTTAATTTGATAATTATCATATTTGTCGTTATAAAATAAAGATAATATACAAGCGAGTGTTCGATAATCCCATATTTAGTTAGATTTCGGTGCTAAACTGCTAGTATCGCTTAACCCCGTGACACTTTATATTCTTTATTTTCTAATTGTGTATAAATTTTAAACTTATATGAAACGTTTAAATAGATAAAAAATAAATTCTATCAATTATAATTGATAAAAGATTTTAACTTACTTTTAAAAATCTAGTAAATTCCGAGAGCTAAGTAATGTTTTAAGATTAACCCACATGCTAATGTACTGTACGTGACTGTTTATTATTTAAATTATTCTTCTACCTTCTAACTATATTGCTGAAAATTCCTAATTTAAACCATCTTTACTAGTAATTTTAATATTATCTAATCTACCAAAAGGAATCAATTCGGTAACATCCTCATATTCAGTGGCTTTAAGTTGAAATTCTTTAATACAATCATCAATTGTTTTTTGAGGGTCACAGGTTTGACACCATGCTGGAGAAGTGTTGTATTTGTTACAATTTCTACAGATTCCATTATGACAAAGTTTTTCAGCATTAAATTCACCAAGTACTATCAATATTCGTTAGTGGTTGTATTTTTAGTTACACATTTTATATTTTTTTATTCCCTAATTGTGTATAGTCTTTAAACTTAAATGAACCGTTTCAATAGATAAAATAGGTAAGTATATTCTGCTAATTAATATATATCATTAAAAAAATCTAACAAATTTTGAGAACTAGGTAGTATTTTAAGAATAACTCTGCATGATGGTGTACGTGACTGTTTATTATCTTATACCTTCTAGCCATATTGCCGAGAATTCTGAACTCAACCCATCTTAATTAATGTTATCTAATCTGTCAAAAGGAATCCATTCAACCACATCCTCATATTTAGTGACTTTAAGCTGAAATTCTTTGATGCAATTATCAATTTTTTCACTTCTACTCTTCCACTCTTGAGCAGTTTTTTGAGGGTCACATGTTTGACACCATGTTGGCGAAGTGTTATATCTGTTGAAATTTCTGCATGTTCCATTCCAATAATCTCTTTTAAATTGAAATTCATCAAATACAATCATATATTTATTATTAGTAGTATTTTGAGGTATTCCATATATTTTATATTCCTTATATTTTATTTGCATATAGTCTTTAAACTTATAAAATGCGTTAAATGGATAAATAGGAATTATAAACATATTCTACCGATTATTAAAATTAACTATAAATTATATACTGTAATAATAAATGAAAATTTAACACTTTTTTAAAAAAAATTTATCAATTCTGAGAGCTAGGAAAAATTTTAAGATTAACTCCATATGATAGAATACGATATGAAATTTTTCGTATGCCATCTAACCATGTTGCTAAAAATATTGGATTCAAACCATCTTTACCAATTATTTGGATGCTATTTAATCTATCAAAAGAAATCCATTCGATCACATTATCATATTCTGTAGCTTTAAGTTGAATGTATTTGATAAAGTATCAATATTCTTATTTCCACTCGTCCATCCCTGAGCTGTTTTTTGAGGGTCACACGTTTGACACCAGGCTGGCGAAGTGTTGAATCGGTTGCAATCTTCACAACTTCCATATTTATAACGTCGTTTAGAATGAAATTCATCAAATACTGTCATATATTTATTAGTAGTTGTATTTTGAGTTATTTCACATATTTTATATTTCTTGTTCTCTAATTGTATATAATCTTTGAACTTATAAACCGGTTTAAAAAATAAAGTATATATATTCTATTATCAAAATATGTACAAAAAAAATATATAGTTATCATCTATTTAATTCTTCGGATCTTTGTTTTTGGTTCTTCTAGCCTTTCTAAAATTATTGCTTTAAGAAACAAAACCAAAAATCGAACATCAACTTTAAGTACATCGTCAGGTATATTTTTGTCACTTAAATGGAGAATAATAGGTGTATGGACAGCACCTATTTCATTGTCTGTTGTCACTACGGTGAAAAACCACTTTTCACCGGTAGTGACAACACCATGTACATAATCAACGTCTCTATGTTTGCATTTTCCATTTTCCTATATAATAAAACATGTTATTATAAAATGCACATTTTTCCCATCACTAGCTAGAACTTACATACCTTGATTGAAGAAGCCTGATTTTGTGAAGTGGAAGAAGAAGAAGGCTGATTTTGTAAAGAAGATGCTGATGATGGTGATGACGATGCCTGGCGTTGCTTCTGTCTGTTTAATTATAAGAAATTTATTATAGTTAATAATGTTATAAAAAATTTACTAACTCTCAAACCAATAATTCTGATTATTAAAAAAATAATATTGCAAGACAACTTTGAAATTAAGTTAAACTGCAATATTATTTAAATACCTTTTCCAAAAATCTTCGATATCTTCTTTGCGTTGATTGTCGTGAGAGCTTAATTTCTAAATATTAACAAATAAAAAATTATATATAAATACTTTTTTAAATAGTATACTACTATTAACTAATTTAGACTTTAAATAAAAACTGCATTTTAACAGCACTTTTGCAAAAACTTACTAGTTTTGCTTTTGACGCCTTATTCTTTTTCGTAGGGATATTTTGTATGATATAATTGAGGTATTCCTTAAATCTTTTACGTTCAACCTTTCTGCTCTGCAAAATATTTTGTTTATCGCAATATTCCAAGTAACCAAGTAACATCCATTTATTATTTAAATTAAAATATTGGAAATTGCAACTACAAATAAGAAAAGGTTTACAAGTTATGCCGAGTTAAAGGTTTAAAGTTTTGGTAAAAACATTACTTACTCGTTTTCTTTATTCATTGTTGGTTTTGGAATATTGCTGACGCGTAAAAAAGATAACATAGTACTCACTGCTAAGTTGCTAAATAATTTTATACACTTACAAAAACAAAGCAAAAAAAAAATAATAAATTATTTCGTTTTCAGATTTTCGTATAGCAGCATGATTTAAAAAAGTAGGTATAATAAAAATTTTTTGGCGAAAATTTATTTAAACGTTCGCACGAAATTATTACCAAAAACTTGAAAGTGCTAAAACCCAAAAGAGTAAAACGTCGAAAATAATTATTTTTTTTAAAAAAAAGGAATTTATTCTTTAATTGCGGTCACCCTGATCAATGATGTAATTGGTTTCATCCAATGGGAAGTGGTGGGAAAATTATTGTATTTTTAAATTTTGTTTAAAGCATTTTAATCAAAATACCCGATCACTATATCAAGATCACGGGGTATTTTTATTACTAACATGTACTAGCGGAATGATCTGGTATTGTAAAATAATTTTTTTATATGTGAGGGTTTAAGTGCCTCAGTGGCAATCGAGTGAAATCGACATGATCAAGTACATTGTGAAGTAAACAAGTTTTGTTTCGAAATACTGTTAGTAAAGGTGCAAATAAATAATAAAGACAATAAGAAGCGATACAAAATACATTCCCCGAAATTTGAACGCGAAACAATTAGTATTGTTGGAGATAAGGATCGTGGTTCAAGTGAAATTACATCATTAAAACCTTGTTTTATTACACATGTCCACGTGAAGGAAATTTAACTCGCAATTATCCAGATCAAATGAAAATTGAAAAGTGAACGTTAACAAAAGAAAAATTAGAAGAAAATGAAGAATAATACATATCTGGATGATGAAAATATCGGTATATAAGGTGTTTTAAACTTGTGCAAACAAAGAGTAAAGGTATTAGGGGATTGGAGAAAGTGAATCATCCAGGGCGGCCATAAAAAGTGCTGGTGACGTCGATCATGGCGCAGCAGCGGTAAGATGTAGATCATCGGTATTTCTAGTACGTACGTACGTACTAGAAATACCGATGATCTACATCTTACCGCTGCTGCGCCATGATCGACGTCACCAGCACTTTTTATGGCCGCCCTGGATGATTCGGAGAAAGTCAATCATGATCATAATAGAAATTTTAGAGTAAATGAAACAGGAATAATAGGGAATATAGACATTAAATCTAGTGGTCAGATAACATGAATATAGAAGAAAAACCGAAATTTGAAAGCAAATATAAAGGTTGATATTGTTCTGAAAGTGTAAATGGATATAAAATAGATATCAAGAAGAATTCCATTGATATGTGTTGAATTAACTAATAAATGTATGATAAATAAAAGAAAGATGATCGAAGTTAATTTTCAGTAATCAAATCAGATCGAAGAATAAAAAGGATAAATATTTCTAATTCGAATGTTGATGATACTAAAACCATTGCTGACTGTTATCGATATGTAACCTGTGATGAAAAGATAGAAATAAGGTATTCAATCGTTATAATAGGTATAAAACATTCGAATGGAATTCGAAGTATCATTTGTGGAAATGAGCCAGATAGTCATGAAATGAAGAGGTATAAGGGGTTCAGTTGTCATCAAATATTTGTAGTGATGGATTATGCCAATGGACTGAAAGATTTTAGAAACTATTGTCATGATAATAGAATTAACTCGTAAAAGATGAATGTGTTAATGGCTAAGTAAGATTAACATGTAATCAGAAATTAAAAAGAAACTATTATACCCTAGTATCAGAGAAAGTCTCCGAACAAATTGGGTAAAATTCACCACCCAAATTTTTTTCAGATCACATAATATGATCGTCCAAAGTGAAGCGAAGCGGAGATTTTTACTGTATTCATTTGCGGTGTTACCTACCGCTTATATAACTAAGCATAGTAATTTATTTTTTCAAATTCCTATTAACAATTAAAAAATGCCTTACCAACTTATTTAAGCAAAAAAATTTTAATGTTGTAACGTAAAATCGAAAAAAATAGGGATGTAGCTCAAAATTTTACAAAATTTTGGGTTAGACTTTTTTTAAAACGCCCTACCCTCCCGTTAACTGCCCCTGGAAATTAAACAAGTCAATCACAACACAACATAGACTTCATTAACATTTGATTAAGGTTGATCAATGAGATTTGATCGAATATCTAAATATTCCCCTCCTAGTGCCTGAGCCAAAAATATTGACGTTACCCTAATAATCAACTTTTAACGACCTTATGTACAAATCCCTTCATTCGCATTAATTTAGTCCACGGGATAAAGAAACATTTATTAGTAAGAATTAAAACCAAAAACAAGTTCACAAACTAATCATAAATATTTAATTGCCATTACGTACAAATCTTTTCATTCACATTAATTTAGTCTGCGAGAATAAATAACATTTATTAATGGATAGAATTAAAAACGGCAAAAAAGTTCACAAATCAAGATCATATATACTTATTTACCAATAAGTACAAATCCTTTCATTCGCATTAATTTAGTCTGCAAAAGTAAAGAACATTTATTAATGAATAGAATTAACATCGTAAAACAAGTAGGTCATTAACACTTAATTACCATTACATGCAAACCCTTTCATCCCATTAATTTGGGTTTAACTTACTAATACTGTACCCTAGTAACGAAGAATTATCTTAATTCATCAAAGATTGCAAGTTTTGGGTTGTAAATAAATAAGACAAGAATGCCGGCATATATGAAACTAAATGCCTTATCGATCGATCACACATATAAATATGCTAATAAATCTAGTAAGATAATTTTAAAACAGTTTTTCATTATTATTAATAACAGAAATTAACAGAAATCAAACACGTTGTGAATTAATTTATTAATGATCATCAATTTTTACAATACACTTGTGGAATTGTAGAAATTACGTCAAAATATTGTCAATTCTACTGTATTGTGATCTGTAGATCTTTTGTAGAATTATTTATACGCACATAGAATTAATTTTTCTGCATCACTACCCATCCCTATTTATGGCGTTTATTGAACAACGACCTATTTTATATGTCAATTTAAAAATTTTTCCAAGACCTCCACCTTCTACTGATTACGATAAAGTGTCAAAAAATTCTTGTACGTTAATAAATAATTTATCTAAAATTTTTATGAGGTTTGATTAAAAAATTTAACATAGTTTTTATAATTTCTAACATGCAACCACTTTTTTGTAGGCTCTTTACGAACCCTGTTTAGTAAATGGAGAAACCCATTTACTCGTTATTTTAAACTTAACCTCCTGACGAGTGGTCACCCGAGGGTTATGGTGCTTGAATACTTGGGTGTACCACAATCAAAAGAGATGTAGCGCATTTTATGAGGCTATAGGTGCCATAGATCGTAACCATCACATTCCTGCGGAACTTAAGAGTGCCGCCCAAGAGCTCTTAAACAATAAAGCAAGTTATTGTATTAAAATTTTACTCCGGGATCCAGACTTCACATGGTATTTTAAAGAGGAATCGAAAAAGATCAAGAGAAGTCATATTCTCGAAGATCTATGTGAACGGACTTTTCCTGAATTTTACAGGGTGAGCGAAAAGGCGAAAACTGTAATAAGGGTGATGTTACAAATGATGATACAGTCAGTATTAGTGAAGACGTTAACAATGATGCTACAAACAGCCTACCTGATTATATAGATTTTTCAGATCTAAAGATCGATCCAAAAATTCATAAGGCAAGTCTATGGGTACATGATTAAAAATGCTCTAATGTACTCCATACTTGTGACCTATGATCACTTCTGGTAAAACTCATCCTTCAGGCTGAAGAATTGCGATAAACATTGGTATAATATATTAGATACCGAATTTTTTACTTTTAAGAAAGGGTTTTTACATCATTAACACAACCCTCTCAAATCATTACGAAGTTGTTTTTATGTAGAATTATATAAAATTATAAGTTGTTAGGATAAAAATGAATGTTATGCTTAGAGTTAGGATTAATGTTGGTATTAGGGTAAAATTACGAGAGGAACATTTTTTATTAGTTGAGATAATGATTAAATTTTTTTTTTAAACTTTATATTAAAATTTATAATATACGAAGGTTATATAATTATATATGCAAAACTATTAGTATATAAATTTAAATAAAATTTTTATCTAAATTTTACGATCTATAAAAGTTATGTAATTATAATATATAAAATTTATTAATATATAAAATTTATTAATATATATAAATTTATGTAAAAAATTTATTTGGATGTTATAGCATATAAAAGTTAATGTTAATTATACAGGTTTTTGGCCACCTAATCTGGTAATCCAAATCACATGATTTAGTGCCATTCGACCCGTCTTATTAAAATGAGTCAAATGATACCAACATCACATAATTTGGATTACTAGACCACGAGATAATACTGTCTGAATTTGATTGCTATTAAAATTTGATTGAAAAATTGATTGCTATGTGAATTTGGTAATTTATCTAAAATAGGTGGCCGAAACCTGTAAAAATTATAATATTTTTTAGAGTCTATTTAAAATTATTTCTAGGAACTAAGAACTTTTGATACACTCGGTACCGTCTAGCACTGTATACAGTACCTAGTGTGACACATAGTAAAAAATTAAAAACCATATGCATAACTTAATTGTTTACATCACATGGTATATATAAATAATAGTTTAAAAATTGATCTACATTATTTGTCACAGCGTGTACTGTATACAGTGCTAAATGGTATATGTTTAACTCAAAATAAAATGAAGGAAAAAACAGCTATTTACAAGAATGTAATAATGGGAAAATAACATGCCAAAAAAATTCAGTTTAATCTCTGTCATGCAGCACACAATTTTGTTGTTTGTCTCTGCAAATTTATTTTTTAATATGTCTAAAATATTGATATATCCCAAGGACGATGCTTAGTTTTACATTATTTATACAGTTTAACATAAGAATTATTATTATAAACTACACCAGTGGTTATAAATAACCACTCCTATTAGAATTAGGATTAAGGTGCAGCCTTAAGATATAGGTTTATATATATATATATATATTTCTAAATAACATAATATATTTCGGACATAAGAGGTTTTCAGTGGTCCTGATTAGAGATGGGTTTCATGTGTGCGCATGATTCCTCAATCGTGCGCATTAATGCGCATTTATCTCATCTAAATTTTATATAGGAAAATTAAAGCATATTTAATTTAGGCCAAGGTGTATAATTCCAGGCAAAATTAAGAAATAGGAATGCAGAAGTTTTGAAAAATTCCGAAAAGAAAATGAATAAACATAAAACTTTGGCAAATATCCGATATTTTTCGGAGGAAAAATATAAAATCAAAAAAATTATATCATGCAATATCATGCACATTTTAAATAACGTGCACATTAATGCGCATGATATTATAAAATGCGCATTTTACCCATCTCTAGTTGTGTCTAGAGATGTGCCGCGTACAGTACTATATGAAATTTTTATCGATCCTTTAATAGGTATATAACTTCACATGCTGATCAGCCAATAAAACTTAAGAATTTGATCAATATAAAAGTATATTATTGGGTATTCTTAAAGCAAAATTTTTTAATATTGCCAATATAAAACCAGATTTTATAAATTTAGGCTTATTATTTATTATTTACTATATTCAGCCTTGCTTAGAGCAATACACAAATAAATATTAAAGCTTCTGAACCTCTTAGTAATAATTTTTAGTTACATGCTTAAAACTATTTTTATTATTTTATTGGCTGGAGCTGAAGGAAACAAAGTGGAAGCCTTAAAGCCATACTCTACGATTTTTTAAAAATGTTCAGTTCCCAGTTCAGCTGGTCCTGATTTAGATTTGGAATCTGAAAATTGAACCTAAAATTAGGTTCGATTTTGGATACTAAAATGTTAGTTTAAAATGTAGCTACTGACTTTAAAACCATTGTAACAAAAATAACAATGAAAATTTTT
This sequence comes from Dentiscutata erythropus, assembly GCA_910591965.1. NCBI lineage: Eukaryota > Fungi > Glomeromycota > Glomeromycetes > Diversisporales > Gigasporaceae > Dentiscutata > Dentiscutata erythropus. The sequence goes on from CAJVPY010005000.1 coordinate 9,373, forward strand.
TTAGCAAACATATTGAATAAGAATATTAAATAAAATTAAATAAAATAAAATTTTGCAGTTGACTTTTAATTTTTATACAAACACATAAATCAAATAAATATACATTTTTGATCTCAAACACGTTAGATAAAATTAACTATCTGGTACGAGACAAAGAAATTTGTTAAAATAAATAAAAAATGAAATATTGGCCTATTAAAGTGGAAGTAATAGTGATAGTCGAAATTGTAGTAATAATGTCTTTGGGGCGATCGATTGGGATTGGGATTGGGTGCATAATAAGTAATGACAGATGGGATTATTAATTGAATGTTTAATTAAAAATTATATAGTAACATAAGGGAAATATATGCAGGTTTATGGGAAGTGACGTAAATAATGTAATTCAATAGTAATGCAAAAGTCAAAAAAAAAGTAAATTAGTTAGTTTTCGTTCTAATTAATAAATCACTCTTACACATAGTACGAGGAACTTATCTTTGGTATTGCATAGCTACAGAACGATACTGAATTGGATTTATAATAAACAGCAATCAAGTAGTACTTGGGAGAGAAATCTGATATTTGCTCTTTCCATTATGTCTTGCTTGGGCAATTACAATTCATAAATCACAAGGTTTAGCATTATCATAAATATTGGAAATAAAGAATTTGCAACAGGTCTTACATTAGTAGGTGTATCAAGGGAGTAGTATAAATCTGAGAGAATTGGGACAAAAACTCTAACTATCATCAGAGATGCATACTGCTTTTCAATCGTCTTTCGAAGCCTTTCTTTTATACTGACAGAAACCCTAACCGTTGTCATTCGAGTGACGAACAATTCATGCTTGCATTGTCAGAGATGAAATATGTATAGCATTCTGCTTTTCAATCCTCTCTTGAAGCCTTTCTTTTATACCAACAGAAACCCTAACTGTCGTCATTCGAGTAATGAACGATTCATGCTTGCACCATCAGAGATGAAATATGTATAGTATTCTGCTTTTTGATCATCACTTGAAGCCTTTTCTATATCTAATTTGTTTACTAATTAGCTTTCTAACACTAAGGAGCATATACCTAAGGTGTGTACAACACAGTAGCAAAGCAAAGCAGAGCATAGTTATCTTATTTGATTTTTATTTGGCTTTCTATCCTGGAGGAGCATAGCGACTCCAAATGTGGAGCATAGGGAAGCATAGAAAGCTTATTTGTTTACTAAATATATATAGCATTCTGCTTTTTGATTATCACTAAAAGCCTTTCTATCAATAGCAAAACTCATAAAAAAGTTGGACAAAACTCTAACCAAAAAGTTGGGACAAAATTAGGTTTATTATATACTTATAGAAAACCTAACTGAAATATATATAACATTCTGCTTTTCAATTGTTACTCGAAGCCTTTTTTTTATACCAACAGAACAAAAAGTTGGGACAAAATTAGTTTTATTATATACTTATAGAAAACCTAATCAAAATATGTATAGTATTTTGCTTTTCAATCATCACTTAAAAATAGCAAAAATCATAAAAAAGTTGGACAAAACTCTAACCAATTTTATATATAATTTTTTTTAAAATGTTTCTAAAAATATCTAGAAACATAAAATCTTCTAATATGTTTAGGGCAATGACCAGAAATAGAATGAGTAGGTTTACCACATTCAGAGCAAGGATTATGAGGTAAAGATTTATAATGAAAACAGCAACCTTTAGGGTAAGTACTATGATGCATACAAATTTCACCAGAATAATCAACAAAAGAGCAAGTATACATAGTACTCATTTTTATATAAGGTAAAAATTCAATTTAAACAATTTTCTATAAGTAAATAATAAAACTTTTAGATTTATATTTACCAAACATTATATATATTTAAATATCAACTATTACTCAATCTACTAACCAACCATCTTTAGAGGTCGAAACCTCTTTTCCATCATGGCAAGTTATTGAAAAATCAATAATTGATATATTGAGAGCAGAAAACTTTTATAACAAGGATAGAAATAAAGGATTTATGGATTATTATAAAAAGCAACTTGATGAATTGTATAAATCAGAAGATCAAGAGCAATATATTATAATCAAAGCCAGATCACTTCTTCCCAATGAAGAAATATATGATACAAAAATAAAGACATTTTTTAATTCTTATTATAAAAGTAAACTGAAAATCAGACAAGCTATTTTAAACTATCTCAAACTAATTCACAAAATCGCTAAAGAGTACTTTATAACAGATGAGGAAAGAGAAGAGGAATTTCAAGTATAGCTTAATTCGTAAGCACCCACTGAGGAGGTAATTGCACATCCTTTACGATTAAAAGCTCTTTTCTAACAAAAGACTACTTTGGGCTATTTCTATTAATATCTTCAATCCAGTATAAAACTGGTTAATTTTTTTGTACTAGAGATTCACGAATATAATAAATCTGAGGAGACCAATTCATATTGGTAGCATGTCTTCTTCCACTTTCCAATTCACCAGGCTTAAATAAATATAAAACAGGATCATTATATGTTAATTGAATCTCATTATAACTTATAGGTCCATATCTTGGTTTAGCATATACAAATTTCTTTTTAATAGCTTCATTAGGGGT
>CAJVPY010005001.1:0-11962 GCA_910591965.1 Dentiscutata erythropus
TTGGCCAATCATATCTTGTAAAATCACGGAATGATCTACAAAAATTAGCCAATCGGAATGAAAGCCCGCTATGCTTACTAGATGGCAAAAACCTATTTATAGTTTGCAAACAGAGCTGTATTTTTTTTAATGAATGCAAGTACACTGAGAAGATTTTTAAGATTTGTTTGATGTTTATAAATAACGATGGTTATTTAAGAGAGTTTTCACACTTTTATCGCAATATAGTTGTTAGACGAAACCTGGAGGTTTCGCACCGATGAAACGCGAACTCTAGTTTTGTTTTTTGTTAATTAAAATATTAAATGACGAAATGACGAAACTGGTGAAAGTTAATAAAACTGAAACTGCAAAGGATGACGGATCTAATAAAAGATGAAGAAACGGATCACCAGTTCTTGAAATATATTTGTTAAATGTTGAAGCAGCAAAAATCGAATTTACAAAAGGAAATGAAATAATTCAAAGGTAGCTATATGTTTTCGATGATTTTGGCTTAAATGAATGCTAATATCGAAATATTCATTTAAATCCAAAATCATCAAAAAAGGCACATCCGTTCCCGAGATATCGCATTATTTAATAACGCATTCATTTGTGAAATCGAAAATGAATAGTTGCTAATATCTCACGAACAAACAAATCTTTTTTGATAATTTTGAGTTTAAACAAATGCATTGAATTGTAGCATTCGTTTAGACCCAAATTCATTGTAAACAATTTAGTTCTCGAATTATAGAAAATTTCCGGATAATGTAATCTACTGGTTTATCCGTTTTCTGGTTTTGACGCAACGTAATTACGCAGCTACCTTATTATGTAAACCTAATATCGATATACATATATGTTGCTGCAAGAATGCCGATTATCAATTAAAGTTGGACAATTATAGAAGTCAAATTTATAATATTTTATTTTTAAATAAATGTGTTTAGAGTACATTTGAGAAATAAAGTATTAGTAAGAATCACATTTTAATCTTTATATCCATATTTGTAATATGTTTTTTTTAGACTACATTTCGGGGGAATTCAAGTCCATCTAGCAGAACATCGCACATTTTCATTTCATGTGATCGCATTGGTATTAATAACAATTCTGATTCAGGCCATCTCTCTTTTTTAGACACCAACCTTTCTATGCTTCTAGTACTATAGTTTATAGATCTGCACCTGTAAACTGCATCAGGATGTATACTTTCTAACTTCGCGATACATATTTTTCATTGTTTTGTCAGATTCTTCAAATTTTAATAAAATTTCTTCATCATTTTTCCATGATTCAATAATTTCGTAGATTTTTATGACTGATGGTCGTTTCTCTGGATCATTGTCCCAGCACTTTTCCATAAGATCAATATAACATTGTGTTGTACCCTTAACAGCAGTTGGTCTTGTTCCATCACAGATTTCTAAAGAAAGGTGATAATCATGTTTTCTATGTGAAAATGCCAATTTCCTGATGATACTTCCCACATTATTACGGCAAAAGAATAAACATCAGATGCTCGAGAATATATTCCTCTACTTATAATCTCAGGTGCTAGATACGGAATGATTCCATAAGCTTTTGAATTTGTTAATGCTTGATTAACTGACTCTGCAAGTCTAAATCTCAAATATATGCTGTATGCGCTTCATTTTGTAATATATTTCCGCTATGCAAGTCCCGGTGAATAATGTTATGAGAATGAAGAATTTGAAGATCTTGTACAATATAGGATAATAAGTTTAATTTCTCTTTCCATTCCATTTGTAAAACATTATGAAGATTATCACGCAATGATCCTTTTTTTGCCCCATTGCATAACTAATATGTAATAATTAGTGGTGTCATCTTTTGATACCCCATAACATTGCAAAAATGTAGGACGTTTACATCCAATCTCATAACATACCTTTAGCTACAACGCAATATATTGTATATTAGTATGTAAATTAATAGATTATATAGATGTAAAACTCATTAAAATTACCTCTTAGAAATTCTTCGCAATTATTTTGTGATCCATGAAGCAATTTAAGTACAACAGGCCTTATAAACTCATCTGAATACCATTGAGCTAAATATACACTTGCAAACCCACCTTCTCCAACTTTTTTATTAATCTTTAGCTTATCAAATGGAATCCATGTCAGTGAATATTATTTTCATCTAAAGCATTCTTCAAAAAATCATCAATATTAGAGTTTCCGCTTTTATAAGTTCCTTTATTGTTTTTATTAGCTCTTGCCCTTTGTAACCATTCAGTAGCTTTTTCTTGATTTTGAGGTATTCCAATACCATTTCGATAGCATAGTTCAACTTCTATTTGTCCCTCTGGATTCCCGCCTTCAGCAGATTTTAAATACCATTCAAACGCAATCTTTACGTTTTTAGAAACGCCTATGCCTTTATAATAGCATGATCCTATATTGATTTGTCCTCTAGAATTTCCGCCTTCAGCAGATTTTAAATACCATTCAAATGCCTTTTTTTCATCTTTAGAAATGCCTGTGCCACTTTCATAGCAATACCCAACTTTCGATTGTCCAACAGAAATTCCACCTTCAGCACATTTTAAATACCATTCAAATGCCTATGCCATTTTGATAACAAATTCCAACATTGAATTGTCCGTAAAAATTCCCGCCCTCGGCAGATTTTAAAAGCTCAAATGCCTTCTTTTCGTCTTTAGAAACACCTTTGCCTTTTTGATAACAGTATCCAACATTTGATTGCCCATTGGAATTTCCACCTTCAGCAGATTTTAAAAACCATTCAAATGCCTCTTTTTCATCTTTAGAAATGCCTATACCATTTAGATACAAAATCCAATATAATATTGTCCACTACAATTTCCGCACTTTGCAGATTTTAAATACCATTCAAATGCCTTCTTCTCATCTTTAGAAACGCCTATTCCATTTTAATAACAGAGTCCAACATTGAATTGTCCTTCGGATTATCCACCTTCAGCAGATTTTAAAAGCCATTCAAATGCCTTCTTTTCTCTTTAGAAATGCCTATACCTCTATAATAGCATAATCCTATATTGAATTGTTCACTAGAATTTACGCTTTAGCAGATTTTAATAACCATTCAAATGCCTTCTTTTCATCTTTAGAAATGTCTATACCTTCATAATAGCATAATCCAACATTTAATTGTCCACTAGAATCTCCGCCTTCAGCGGATTTTAAATAACATTCAATTGCCTTCTTTTCATCTTTAGAAATTCCCACGCCATTCTGATAACAAATTCCAAGATTTAACTGTCCACCAGAATCTCCATTTTCTGCAGATTTTAAATACCATTCAAATGCCTTCTTTCATCTTTAGAAATGCCAATACCAATTAGATAGCAATTTCCAACAATTAATTGCACATTAGAGTTTCCGCCCTCTGCAGATTTTAAATACCATTCAAATGCTTTCTTTTCATCTTTAGAAATGCCTACGCCATTTTGATAACAATTTCCAATAATTAATTGTCCACTAATATTTCCACCTTTGGCAGAACTTAAATACCATTCAAATGCTTTCTTTTCGTCTTTAGAAATACCTATGCCTTCATTATAACAGTGCCCAACAATAAATTGTCCTTCTGATTCCCAACCTTTAGCAGATTTCAAACACCATTCGAATGCCTTCCTTTCATCTTTACAAATGCCTATGCCTTCAATATAGAAGCATCCAACAATAAATTGTCCTCTAGAATGTCCACCTCTAGCTGACTTTAAAAACCATTCAAATGCCTTCTTTTCATCTTTAGAAATACCTATACCTTTATTATAGCATGTTCCAACACTGAATTGTCCATTGGAATCTCCACCTTCAGCAGATTTTAAATACCATCCAAATGCTTTCCTTCATCTTTAGAAATGCCTATACCTTCATCATAGCAAGTTCCAACGCTGAATTGCCCAATGGAATTTCCACCTTCAGCAGATTTTAAATACCATTCAAATGCTTTTCTTTCATCTTTAAAGATACCTATGCCATTTTGATAACAAGTTCCAACATTTAATTGTCCATTGAAATCTCCACCTTCAGCAGATTTTAAATACCATTCAAATGCTTTCTTTTCATCGTTAGAAATACCTACGCCATTTAGGTAACAAGCTCCAACATTTAATTGCCCACTAGAGTTTCCGCCCTCTGCAGATTTTAAATACCATTCAAATGCTTTCCTTTTATCTTTAGAAATGCCTCTGCCATTTCGATAACAATTACCAATAATCAATTGTCCACTAGAATTTCCACTTTCAGCAGACTTTAAATACCATTCAAATGCTTTCTTTTCGTCTTTAGAAATACCTATGCCTTCGTTATAACTGTATCCAACAATAAATTGTCCTTCTGATTCTCCGCCTTCAGCAATTTTAAATACCATTCAAATGCCTTTTTTTCATCTTTAGAAATGCCTATTCCATTTTTATAACAATTTCCAATATTTAACTGTCCCCTGGAATCTCCACCTTCAGCAGATTTTAAATACCATTTAAATGCTTTCTTTTCATCTTTAGAAGTGCCTATGCCATTTAGATAACGAAATCCAATGTTATATTGTATATTATAATTTCCGCACTTTGCAGATTTTAAATACCATTCAAATGCCTTCTTCTCATCTTTAGAAACGCCTATTCCATTTTCATAACAGTGTCCCACATTAAATTGTCCATTAGAATTTCCACCTTCAGCAGATTTTAAAAACCATTCAAATGCCTCCTTTTCATCTTTAGAAATGCCTATGCCATTTTGATAACAGTGTCCAACAATAAATTGTCCACTAGAAAGTCCGCTTTCAGCAGATTTTAAATACCATTTAAATGCTTTCTTTTCATCTTTAAAAATTCCTCTGCCTTTATAATAGCATTCTCCAACCAAAAATTGCCCACTAGGACTTCCACCTTTAGCAGATTTTAAATACCATTCAAATGCCTCCTTTTCATCTTTAGAAATGCTTATTACTTCATCATAGAAACATCCTACATTCAATTGTCCTTTAGAATTTCCACCTTCAGCAGATTTTAAATACCATTCAAATGCCTTCTTTTTATCTTTAAAAATGCCTATACCTTCACTGTAACAAAATCCAATACTGAATTGTCCTTCGGATTCTCCACCTTCAGCAGACTTTAAATACCATTCAAATGACTTCTTTTCATCTTTAGAAATGCCCATGCCAGATCTAACAATGTCCAACATTTAATAGTCCTCTAGAATTTCCGCCTCTGGCAGATTTTAAATACCATTCAAATGCTTTCTTTTCATCTCTAGAGACGTATATGCCATTTAGATAAAAATTTCCAACATTTAATTGTCCATCAGTATTTCCTCCTTCGGTAGATTTTAAATACCACTCAAATGCCCTTTTTTTATCTTTAGAAATGCCTACTCCTTTGTCATAGCAATGTCCAATGGCAGCCTGTCCACTAGAATTTCCGCTTTCGGCAGATTTTAAATACCATTCAAATGCCTTCTTCCCGTCTTTAGGAACACCTATTCCTTCATTATAGCAGTATCCAACACCATATTGTCCATCAGAATCACCATTTTCAGCAGATCTTAAATACCATTCAAATGCTTTCTTTTCATCTTTAGAAACACCAACACCATATCGATAGCAATTTCCAACATTAATTTGTCCGCCAGAATTTCCACCCTCAGCGGATTTTAAATACCATTCAAATGCTTTCTTATCATCTTTAGAAATGCCTATGCCTTTATCATAGCACATTCCAACATAAAATCGTCCAACAATATCCCCACCTTCAGTGGATTTTAAATACCATTCAAATGCTTTCTTTTCATCTTTAGAAACACCTATGCCTTCATTATAGTACAATCCAACCTTGAGTTGTCCAACGGAATTTCCACCTTTAGCAGATTTTAAATACCATACAAATGCTTTCTTTTCATCCTTAGAAATATGTATACCTTCTTTATAGTAATATCCAGCTACGAATTGTGCTTGTGAATTTCCATCCACAGCGGATTTCAAAACTTGCGCAAGTTCCATATTTTCTAAAATTTCGTTATTCAAAAGAATTGCTGCTTATAAATTCCTGATTTCGAATCATTTCGTGTAACTCAAATTAGGTAATTATTCCTTAGATTGTTCACAATTACGGAATTACGGGCCAATTTTCCCGGTGGGGATCAATAGTTTTAGTCAAAAAGTCACGTTTTTATCCTGCGCCGAACATTCTCTATCATTTCATACTAAATTAGCATTACTAACGCTAGCAAAAATTCAACTTTGATAAACTGATTAAATCTCTATCGCTATCGCTAATAATATTGATGGCAAAAATACAAAAATATATTATAGTATATATATGGTGAAATTATTTTTGGATGACGAAAATAAAACTGGATATCCTGGTTTATATTTTAAAATTATTGCCAATAAAATCGATCTTTAATTATACTGTATACGTACGTATTATCTAAAAAAAAACTGACCGTGACCCGCTTAAAAAAAAAAAAAAATCTGCAAGTAAAATTAAAACTAGAATTTTGCTGGGCGAATATGATTTCGACAGACGAAAATAATTACGCCATACGCCACTTTGGAGTGAAACGGCGAAAATATTAAAAACATTCCGCCATACCGCCTGCCGTAAACCATCGATAATGTTGTATCCATGCAATTATGCTTTTGTTAAAGGTTCTCTAAAATTATAGTAAAAATTGCAATATTGATGTAAAAAGTTTCTTTCAATAAGTGTCTGGATCATAATGAAATCGGATTAAAATGAAATTTAAAGTTTTTATTTAACTCCCTAAAATCTACTTATTCTCGTTTATCATAAATCTACCATAAAATTGACCTTAACCTAAAAAGATGCTAAAAAAATGCACCCTAAAACCTGTATTTTTTCGTTGTCTATTTTAAATTAAGCTTATTAAAAAGTACGGCGATAAAATACATAAAATACGCGATTTATAACATATAAAATTCCCATAAAATGGGGCATAGAATAAATACAGTAGTGCTAAAAAATTTTTATATCATTTATTAGCTTAAAATAACTTCAAATAAATTATTTCGAAATCATGCATACCAAATCGCGATGCGTAATCATCTTACTATGTAAATAAAAAATTCCTTCGGTTATTTGCATTGCTAATTTAACCTTTTTTTTCCAAGAAAGTATAACGCTTTTCAAATATTGTCGTAAAGTTCCATCTTTTGCATATTCCATCAAAAGGTAATATGCTTCACTATTATGATCTTTATTAATTTATAATTAAATATTAATAAAGTATTATTTGTATGAAATTTGAAATAAAGCAACTAACCACTGCTTATTCCATAAAGTTGGATAATTTGTGGGTGCAAAATTTGACTATGTAATTTTAGCTGTTTAATACATTATAGAGTTTTGAAAATTATATCAATGTATTATTCGGAAATTTTTGGCGACTTAGAGATATACCATGATTACTTTGCACTAAATGGTAACCATACAAACCTCATTAAGAAACATTCTAATTCTGTTTTCTCCATTTTCTTCTGTAACATATATTTCCTTTACGGCAACTTTTTCTTCCTGTATTGAGTTACATGTAGTCCAATAAACATTTCCAAATGCACCACGACCTACATATCTCAATTTTCCAAAATCATTGCAAGATAATTCTTTCAAATTATAGTTATTAATTGCAATTTGAAACCAATTTTTGTTGTCAATTGTCATTGGTGGTTGTATCGAAGGAATTGTTATTCTATTCCGCATTTGATATAAAATTATTTAATTGATTAGATTTTACGAGACATATAAAATACAAAAGCTTATGTGATTAATATAATACTCTTATTCTGATTTAAATACTTTTGATCAATGACTTGCAGTTGGTTAAATCGATGTTCTATAAATAAAGTAAATAAGGTGTTACGTATTAATAAATAATGTTATTTTTTAAAATTCAAATAAAATATAGCACACCTATTGAATTTAAATGTTGAATGGAGGTACCATTATTGTTTACATCACTAAACTCAATTTGTGCCAAATCTAGATAAACCGACTCCATTTGAATACAATTCAGTTTGTGACGGATTTCAGCTATGTTAGGACGTAAATTTGGATCGTCATTCCAAGCATCGCGATAAAGATTTATAAAGTCGATTGGAGTTTCATTAATTGATCTTTCCCTTTTACCGGAAGTTACGTGCAGTACCATTTTAGTAGTAGACATATCGTTAAATGGAGGTATACCACTTGATAACTCCCAGAAAAGCAGACCAAGGCTATAGATATCTGAAGGTTTTTCTTGCTTAAATTTAGACATTGTGGATCTCTGTAGGTATACCTTCCAACATCAATTGATCTTGAGTTACTATCTAACAATTTTGATAAGCCAAATCTGTGATAATTAATCTACCATTATGCACTAATATATTCTTATCATGCTAACAATATAATTAGATTATTACGTTCAGTACTTTATTCAAAATATACAGTAATGCGATAAATGACAAGAATAGTGATGGGCACAGCGGGAAGTTTGATAATTTCATTACTATTATTTTGTCTTAATTAAATGTCATTGGCCCAGTTTCTGGTGCCATTGAACGGATTCAGACTTTTAAAAGACTACCATAGGAAATTTAGCATCTCTGTATCTCCCGCATAAATTGCCTATCACTGGACAGAAGCCTCTTACAAGATTACGATGAACAATGTTTGCATTATGCAAACAATTAATCCCGTTAGAAATTTCCTTTGCCATTCTAATTTTAGTTGGCCAATCTAATTCTAAAAAATTATTACGTAAGTAGCTTCGAAGATTTCCATTATTTGCGAATTGAAAAATCTTAAAGTACATCTCGGTTTTCGGAACTAATTTTCATTAAATTCAAATGTCATCACAATTAGATACAAATCATACCTACAGCATCATATTATATAAAGCTACATACCTTGAGTAATGCCAAAGAATCGTATTATGTTAATATGATGATTAACTCTAGTATGGTTTTTAATCTTATAGAGTATAAAAAAATAAGCTTAGTTCATTTAAGATTTTTAAGGAAATAAAAACAAAAGATATAATAGAATTAATTCATACTTCTCTAAAAGAAAAATCTGATCCATAATCGTCTATGTCCAATTTCTTTAAAGCTACCATTTGACCAAATTCTTCCGAATAAGCACTAAATACGGTACTATCCGCTCCTGTGCCAATAACTTTCAAGTTCTTAAATGATCCATACTCGAACGATATAATATTTCCGTGAGCGATAGCAGCTTTAAGCTGGTCCGGCATGTCTATTATACTTTTATCATTCAGTCCTGCCTAAAACAGATAAAGATAAATAGGACATTAGAAATAACAAGTGCACCTACATTTTGTACAGTGTTATTCTTTACTAAGGTTGCAGGTGAAACTAATTAGTTTCACCAGTTAAAACTGGTGAAACCGATGAAACATGGTACAATTAGGTCATTCAGTCCTGCCTAAAACAGAGAAAGATAAATGGGACATTAGAAAATAACAAGTGCACCTACAGGTTATTCTTTACAGGTTGCAGGTGAAACTAATTAGTTTCACCAGTTAAAGCTCGGTGAAACATGATGCAAAATTGGTGATTTTGATGAAATTGATAAGATTGGTGACATCGGTAAATTATTATAAATTGTAGAATTTAAAACCTGAAACTGTAAAAAAATGATACACTGACGCGAATATCAGGCGCAACGTACGCAAATATCAGGTGCAATGTATAATTAAAAATTCTGTCACTAGCAAAAAATGTTTCGAAATTTTAGAATATAACCTGCCCCTACCATAACATTGACCTTGACTCCAAACCTCAAAGCATTTATCCTATGTCAAATATCATACTAATAAAAAAAAAAGAAAAAGCGCATTGTAATGCACCATACATCAAATTATAAATCTCTACATAAAGCTTTAAAAATTATATACAGAATATTCATTACTATAACTACAAAACTAATTTTGTTATTAATGTTAGCTAATTTTGTTGATTGATTGATTTTAAAAATATTTAAAAACGTTAAACACTAATAATAATTACTTAACCATTTCTGAATATCTGATTCACATCAATTATTATATAAAATAGTCAAACTTTTTGAATATCGACTTTATTCGTAAAACTTTTTGTTCGAATACAAGTACTAATCAGCATTAACTCCAGAGTTAACCAATATAATACATAGTAGCCATTCCTATTCATTTTTTATTCATTTGCAAAAATACGATAACTTACAATATTTTTTTATTATTCTTTATAAGTAAATCGCTAATCGTATAAGATAGTATTGTCATTTTTGTCATCAGAAAGTTTTAAAGAAGTTATGGTAGTATTCTTATCAAGAACTTCAGCGAACGCTTCTTCTACTTCAGAATCAAATTTGTTTTTACTAAGATTTAAAGAAGTTAAAGTAGTGTTTTTATAAAGAGCTTTTGCGAAAGCTTTTCCAACTTCTGTGTCAAGTTGATTATTCCTAAGACTCAGATAATTTAATGTAGTGTTTTTATAAAGAGTTTCTGCGAATGCTTTCCCTACTTCAGTGTCAAGTTGATTATTCCTTAGACTCAAATAAGTTATTGTAGCGTTTTTACAAAGGGCCTCTGCAAGTGCTTTCCCTCCTTCGGGACCAAGTTGATTGTTCGAAAGACTTAAATGAGTCAACGTAGTATTCGTATAAAGAACAGCTGCCAGTGCTTTTCCTACTTCAGAATAAAATTGATTTTTACTAAGATTCAAAGAAGTCAGAGTATTGTTTTTACAAAGTGCATTTGCGAAAGCCTTTCCTACTTCATTACCAAGTTGATTATTCTTAAGGCTCAAATAAGTTAGATTAGAGTTTTCATAAAGAGACTCAGCGAGTAATTTACCCCCTTCATGGCCAAGTTGATTATTCGAAAGACTCAGATGCGTTAAAGTAGTATTTATACAAAGCGCTGCTGCTAATGATTTTCCCACTACAGAACCAAGTTGATTTTTATTAAGATTTAAAGAGATCAGAGTACTGTTTTTACAAAGAGCCGTTGCCAACGCTTTCCCTCCTTCGGTGCCAAGTTGATTATGACCAAGCTTTAAAGTGGTTAAAGTATTGTTTTTATAAAGAGCCTCTACTAGTGCATTTCCTTCTTCAAAACTAAGTTGATTATCCCGAAGATCCAGATAAGTTAGAGTAGTATTTTTGCAAAGCGAATTTATTAATGATTTCCATCCTTCAGAACCAAATTGATGATTCGAAATTTTCAAGGATAATAAAGTTATGCTTTTATCAAGGATCTTTTCTAATGTATATATTATTTCACCGTAAATGCTTAAACCTTTAAGTTTCTCACTTGTTCTCAGGAACATTAGAGTTAAGGAATATTTAATTGTTTGAACAACGTTTGACCAAGAATTGTAAGTTAAATGACGAGATCCGTGCCCTTCATCGTTAAGCCAACTTGTGATTCCATCGTTTGAATTAATTTTAATAATTCTAGTATAAGATATGTATTCAAATAATAATTTTTGTTCATTTGGAAGTATTATTTCAAATGGTAATAAATTCGTTTGTTCTTCAGCGTTTAATGCCAAAAGACACGTTCTTACAAGTTTGCTATTTTTAGAAATGTCTAACTCGCTCCATAATATCGGTACAATATTTCTACACCATTGACGGTTCACAAGAAGGCATGAGAACAAGCTTCTACCGTGATCCTTAAGGTGAATAAATATTTCGAAAAGACATTCGTTTGGCAAAGCTATCATTTTAGGAGCTAAAAAAAAAAATTTTCTCTATTACGCAGTGTAACCATTATATAACGCCTTCGGAGTTCGGAAGAATGTTTACAATACATGCAGATGCAGCGCATGTGATACATGGACGACCCTAGCATCACCATAAAAAAATGGTAGCCGGACAAAATTTGCCGGGTTACACATAATTTCGGATGCATAAAATATAATACGTATCTATGATGTCAATCATAATAAC
>CAJVPY010005002.1:0-11955 GCA_910591965.1 Dentiscutata erythropus
TCTGAAGTATAATAATTATTTTAATTTAATATTACAATAACTTTTATTTTATAACTAATTTACTTATAAAATTTTTAGACTGCTAAACTAGTGAAGCTTTGGAAATTGCTAATGTTTAGAGTAAAGTTGCGCTAGCAATATCAGATATACAGAGTAAAGGTACGTTAGAAATATTAAATATTCAGAGTAAAGATACATATAAAGTTCAAAAAAAAGGTGCACTACAAGAAAAAAGTATACAAGAGAAGGCAGAAAAAAGTAGAACAAGCGTAATATTATAATTTAATATAATAAATTTAATTTTATATCTAATTAACTTTAATTTTACTAGATTTCTAAAGTTCGCAGTTTTCCTGTTTCTTGTAAAACTAGAGTAATTATTATAATTTATTATTATAATAAAAATTAAATTTTATAGCTAATATTTTATATACAATTTTTATAGTCTTCTAAAAAATGAGGTGTTATACAAAATCCCAAAGAAGAAAAAATTAATAAAGAATCAGGTGTAAGTTCTAAATTTATATAATAATTTAACAATATTTTATACTTTTATATAAATTAACTTTATTAATTAATTTAATTATAAAAATCACAACCAATAAACTACATAAAAAACAAAAAAAAAATAAAGTTGAATATAAAACTGCTACAACTATCAGCTTCCATTCTAGTGAGAAAATCTGCTAAAAAAGGCAATAATGAAGAGTCAGAAAAAAAAGAGACAGGAGAAAATAATAAATAGCATAGTAATACATATATATTAAATTTTTTTAAAAATTATTTATATATATTTTATGAAAAAATCTATTTGCAACAGGATGTTATATGCTTATTTGTAACAGTTTATTATATTAGAATATGTTAGAGTTAGTATTAAGGTTAGTGTTAGGGTTAGTGTTAGGGTTAGTGTTAGAGTTAGATTTAGAATTATTGTTAAGATTAATACAAAATTGTGAGATGATTATTTTTCATTAATAGCACAAAAGAGATTATTTTAGTAAAATTTTGAGTTATAGACAAACTGTTACAAATAAGCATATAACATCCTGTTACAAATAGATTTATTCATATTTTATAATTTACAAATTTTTTTATATTAAATAAATATGTGATCATCAAAAAATTCTTTTTATAAATAATGATCATTACTTTTTTCAACTCTATTTATATATTTGAAATAATAACAACTTATTTAAATATATACAATAATTTTCAAAAAGCTTTTTTGTTTAATAATTACAACTCTTCCCAATGATCATTTAAACCAAAAATCTGACTAAATAAAACCAAATTTTTGTTGAAGAGACGTGGTTTGTCTAGAGGTTAATGTATTTGCTAGCGGGACTCCTCTATTAGTTAATATTTAGCATGCAAGCCAAGAGCGTTATTATACAAGATAACTGGCAAGTGGTGCTCTTGTATGAAAAATCTTGGTGGTGTTTGGGGTTGGCCCCATTTCTGTCAACAAAGCTATCTAGCTGTTACTTCGAAGAAGAACACAGGGAAAACAACAAAACTTGTGTTTTTTTGAAGCCACACTCTTTTACTTAGTTAAGTAGTACTCTTTTTATCTTCTCTCATTTTTTTTGTCGGTCTTCCAAAATTTTTGAAAAAAGTGGGGATTTGGCTTATCCCCTCCAAAAGATCAGCATTGTTTACATTCCAAATTCGGACAGACTTAGTAAAATACAACCATGTAACATGTTTATTTACGGATATAGCACTGCTTCATGGAAGTCAAATCAGGACCCCAGTTAATGAGATATTCGAAATTGGTTGGTTAGTCAGAAAGAAAAATATATGTTAAAGCAAAGCTTTACAATAGAGATATATGACTGTTGTATTTGTTATATAATTTTTTAGCCTTGTACAGATTATAATAGTGCATTCTGATTATGTAGAGAGGTAAAATTTCTCTCGAATTGTTATTTTTTTTTTTATAAAATATTTTTTTATTTTTTCCTGTTTTTTCTTTTTTTGGGTTTTTTTATTTTTATATTTTGTTCATTTCCCCTATTCCTCCTTTCATATTTTCTTTTTTTTTTTTTTTTTTTTTTAACAACACTGCCTCTTTATTACTCAATATTGTGGATGCATAATACAACACATTATTTTACAACAGAAATTTAGTACATCATTGGTAATCTCTAACCTATTAGTACATGTTATGCTGCCATCACTGAGTTCGTATCTCAAGCCACCTTTTTGAAATGCTGCTATAACCCAGTCTGTATCTCAAGCCATAACTTTTCTAATTAGTTATCAACAACTGCAGATGTCCCAGGTCCCTCCCCCTGCGGTGTTACAGTTCCCAAATCTCTGTGAACCAACTTTGAGTAAGACATACCAAACCTTTCAGCCCGGTATAGTCATCATAACCTCTATTTACTTCACCATTGGTCAACACATACTATGAAGTTTGCTTACCTGACTCCGGATGCCTCCGGATTATTGAATAGTGGGATATTCTCATTTTGCTAGATATTACATGTCCCACACATATATCTATCTAGACTTTAGCAATCTACACCATGGCTTTACCCATGCACTTGGGGTTAGGGCTAACCATTGAACCCCTGTGATTACCTACTTCTGCCCTTATTAGGTTTACAACAACCCTGGTACTCGCAATTGGACCATCTTCTTACCCAGATTCTTTATCGGTTTCTCCTTTACTTTCAGCCGGCAACTCGGAAGGGTTGGTCTGCCTAGGCTTTAGGTGCCTGAAGGACGCCCTCCCCTTGGTATATACTTTTGGAGCGTATATCCTTTTTCTCCGATGCGACAGACCTAGTGGTTCGGCTAGTGTGTCCTCCGCCATTAGGACCTGGTTGTTCAGTTCTCCGATCTCAGACCCGGTTCGAATTCAGCCCTCTTGTAATATCATCAAAGATCACTGTTATTTCTAGCTCGGGACTTTCCAAATGGGTTTTTGGTTATGCTAGTTCCTCGGATTTATTGCGCCATTGCTCCCATTACTAGATGGTGTGACCGAAGTTACAGATTAGATCCAACTGATAAGCATAGCTGTCAACCAAACACAAGCCTATTTTTCAAATATTGTCATCTGTAGAATTTGAACTCTAGACCTGCTACTTGGAGAGGGTAATGACTAGACCACTACACTAAGTCACCACACCTCTTTCATATTTCCTTTTTAGTTATAGGATGTTTTCTTTTTTTATAGATTTTTTGATAAGATAATTCTGGTTTGGCGAACTGGTGCAATGAATTGCAATTATAACTGTAAGGTAACTAAGTAAAGTTGGGCTTTGAGTTCTATAAATTAGTTCTTATACACATTTTAATAGAAAGCAAGCCATGGCAAAATCCGTGAAGATTAAAAAAAAAAGCTTTTTGTTAAATATTTTAAGACTAGTAGTTTTTGTTTATGTTATTAAAAAGTATTTTCGATATTTATCTTTCTAAAACTTTTTTATTTAGTTTATTTTATACAAAACTTTTCAAACATAATTTATTATAACAGAAGACTTTGCAAACTTTATAGCCAAAAAATATTTTCTGAAAATATTAGAAACTTTTTTGTTGTTTACTAAAACACTACTAAAACTTTTATTTGTTTATAATATATGAAGGTTTTCAAAATATTTTAAAAATATATAAAGGTTTTTGTCTTCAGAAAATATATTTTATAATATTTGAAACTTTTTTTTGTTTGTTTATATACTAAAACTTTTTATTTAGTTCTTATATATTATACTTATTATTATAGTTTTAGATCTTAATATATAATTTATTAAAGTGAATAATATTTTTAAGTATATTAATAAAGTTTTCTTTTTTTGGAGTTAGAGTCTTGTAGTTTAGTAGTCTGGGCGCCTAACTCTCTACAAACAAGGTCAACGGTTTGATTATAGCTAGTGGTAATTAATTTAATTAATTATTTCTATAACTTTTGGGAGCTTTCGAATACAAAACCCTGTGGTGGTAAAACTATGTGATGTATATATTTGACAGATAAAGAATTCTTGGAAGGAGCCCTGAGCCATGGAGAAGACTGGCACTATATGTGACATGGGTTACAAAAGGTATTATTGCAGAAGGCTGTGCATGTAAATCTATGATTGACAAGGTAGCACCAACAACCCTAAGGCAGTATTGGGATCTTGATTGGGAGGACAGCTGAATGTGGTATATCCAGAAGTGGTGAAAGAAGCGGTAAACATAGTAAGAGGTTGTGGTAAAAGGATAGCTTTACCAAATATAGAACACCTCTGGCACAAAGAAACAAGGAAAACCGGCTAAAAGAAACCCTGAAAGTATGGAAGCAGGCGATTTGGTAATACAAAAATAAAGACAGGCTAGGGAGTAATAGTCACACAACCTATATGGGAGTCTATGATGAAATAGCAAAGGTATGGGTTCTGGGTTACTGGATTGTAATAGTAATTAAATGAGATACTTAACTTCTGTCCAAAGGATCCAAACCTCTGTATCACCATACCAATAAGGAGTACTATAGAAGGATTAGTAGTCTAATCTGGTGGTATACGACGTTAACACTTGAAAACCGTAAAATAACAGCCTGGTTGTGGCAGCAAGTCCTGTACCTGGCTTGAGATACTGTTACAAAGTAGGTTGTAATACAATATAATGATAGCTTAGTGTAGTATAGATTATATCTTATAAAGTATATTATTATATATTAGTTATATTTATTTAGTATTTATTAGTATTAGTTATTTTATATATTAATATTTATTATAGTAGTTATAGAGACTTTATTGGCTAGTTAAATGAGGCACAATAATATTATAGCTAAATACACGAGTACCTCTCAGTACCTACACATGAGTACTTCTTAGTACCTGCATACGAGTACTTCTTAGTACCTGCACACGAGTACCTTTCAGTATCTGCACACGAGTACCTCTTGGTACCTTTACACAAGTACCTGTTAGTACCTTTACACAAGTACCTGTTAGTACTTTCACACAGTATCTCTTAGTACTTCACACAGTACCTATCAGTACCTCTATACAGTACCTCTCAGTACCTTCACATGAGTACCTCTTAGTACCTCTACGCAGTTTGGCAATTATACCATTACACCTCTTATGTGTGAAAAAGTTATAAAAAGGAAGCCTTTTGCTCCTTTTGTTCAAGTTAGAGTTCTCTACCCTCTTATAGAATTTAGCCTTACCTAACTACCCTTATTATCCTTCTTATATTGTATAGTGTAATATTCTTTTTTTAGGTTATTTCTATTGTAAAGAATATTACCGTGAACTTGTTATTAATAAATATTATTATCTTTATAAATTGTTATTATCTTGAACCGTTTGCCTCTTGCTGTGAAGTAAAAGTATACACTTTATGTTCACCCTGTGTATATTCATAAAGTATATCACTGCACTGGGTAATCTTGTTACTTTGCTATAACAATACCAAGAAGGCTATAGCATTGTGATATTTTGGTGCCTTCTGGCAGAAAGCCAAAACATTTAACCAGAAATCCAAACCCTACCCCAATCTCTTCTTAAATATAAATCACCTCTCTTTGATTGAGTTTTTAGCCGACAAGTATAAAGTCATAGCAGATTTTATTAAGTCTCCCCTAGGAATTATCTCTCTTGGATTATCTCACTTGGATTCCAACTCTTCTCTAAAACTATTGCAGGATTGGCTATTGAAAAAACAATATTGAAACTAAATTATTAAAGGTATAAAATTACTAACATTAGTGTAAAACTTAGAGAGTTTATGCTTTACCTCTTGCAAGTAGCCAGCAGATTAAATTAAATTATTATTGTATGCTAAATTAAATTGTGTTTGAAAATTGCTATCTTGATATCATTACTTGTTATAATAGTTTAAAACTTTTCTTCATATGCATATTCTTTCTATTATTATATTATTTATTATTTTATCATCTATCTCATTATAATTATCTCTAGAAGATAATTTCTTTTGCAAAAATTGCATTACTACTAAACTGCTTGAAGTTTATTTTCTTTTATTGGAGATCCTGTAACTAGATTTCATAATCAAAATATTACTAATCACAAAGCCCAACATACAAATTTCTTTGCTCTTGCTGTTGACATATTTCAATATAATGCACCTGATTTATTTTGTTATATTTGCTCTCTACCTCTTCGAACAAGTTCTCATACACCACTAGGAATTTTCTGGGATTGGTATTCTGATACTTATCATACTGAATTTTATACCCAAACAAATTTCTTCATACTAGGAACTACATATAATTCAACTGAAGCCCGAGTTGCTGCCAGAAATATTATTTTTAGTTGCCATTATATGCAAGATATTGGAGACGTCAGAGCTATTATTCTTGCATTATTCCAAAGATACACCCATTTTGGAAACATACCTGAAATCTCATTTGATAATAGAAATCTCTATGATAATTACATTAACTTTCCTAATTATGGAAGGATAATTACAGGACCTATTGTGCATCAAAATTTTTCTCCAACTTTAGACCAAGCTACACATCATACTTCACAATGAGAAATTGCTATTATTGCTTATACTGATTCTAATATTACTATTGCTAGATCATTTGCTGTAAATCCTATTCAATAAATTGTAGACACTTTAATAATTTACCTTTTCAGCCTTATTAGTCTCCATACAGAAGGAATCCTGCATTAACTATTCACACTACCAACCAAAGACAGTACCAATACCAACTACTTTTTATTTATAAAATTCATCCAAATCACATTCAAGAAGTTTTCTTTGCTAGTACATCCTATACACCTCTCAAATTCCCAACAGAACGTTCTTTTAAATCAACTTCAACGGTTTCCAATATCTGATCACGGATTAGAGAACGAAGCTTCAGAAGCTACTACTATTCATAACCAAGAAGAAAACTCTAATCAAGAAGAAAATTTTGATCAAGAAGAAAATCCTGAACAAAGAGAAAATTTAATACATGATGAAGAAAACCTTGAATAAAGAGAAAACTTAGTATGTAAAAAAGAAAACTCTGAATCAGAAGAGGAACCTGATCAAGAACTTGACAATAATGAAGAACCTATTGACGAAGACAAAATGGTATTGAATAGTGCTGCTAAAGCTATAACTTGGCTCATTGAAACAATAGAAAGAGGAGAAGCAGGCGAAAAGAATTTGATCAAAGTAGAACCTTTTTCAGGAGATGGTACCCAAGACCCTCTTGACTGGTTAGAAGAATTTAAGCATGCTATGAAAGCTAATAGTTAAAGTAAAGCTCGAAAACTTGTGTTAGCTAAAGTCTACATAATCGGAATTGCTAGTAAATAGGTTCGAAGATATAAAAATACCCAAATGGCACATTACATTCATAGAAACCACCAAAATATTAGTTTTAAACCTCTTTTTAAAGCCAAATTCTTTACAATTCCCCAAAAAGCAAGATGGCAACAACAATGATCTTAAACAAGGAAATGATACTGTTGATGCCTATATCTCAAAATTTAAAAACTTAAACTGTAAAGTTGAAGATCTACCTGAACAATTTATTCGCTAACATTTTATCCAAGGATTACAACCAAAATTTGCTATGCCTGTTTAAGCTGCTGGACTTGACAATTTCAATAATATCATGAATGCTGCTAAAAATTAGGAAACAGAAAACCATATTTCTACTCCAGAAACAGGAACCAACAAAGCAATTGCCCAACTGACCAACCAAATTGCTCAACTAAGTATCAACCTGGCCCAACAACAAACTAAACCGGCCTATACTGCAGAAACTAGACAAAGCTCATCTAAGGATGATGCTATTTGTTACTTTTGTGACAAGAAAGGACATTTCTTCACTGAATATTTTAAAAGAAAATTAGAAGGAAATAGAAGTAATAGAAAAGGCAGAAGCAACAACAAGTACAACAACAGCAACTACAACAATAACTACAATAATAATAATCAAAGAAACAACTACAATGATATATTCAATAACTATAGACGAGACAGAAGCAGAAGTCAATCACAAGATAGAAACAGAAACAGAAGCAGAGACAGAAACTATTCTCGTGATAGAAGTAGATCTAGGGATAGAAGCCAAATAAGATGGGGACCTAGATCTAACCGCTCACCCTCACCTTACTATTGAAATGTCAATTTAGCCAAAAAATCAAACTCTAAACCTAACCCTAAATCTTCAAATAATTGGGAATGTCTGTTGAACAACTACTCCATTTATACTGCTCTTACTGCATATATTACTAACATGAACCAAGAAAATACTAAACCAACTCCAGAGAATAACAATAATATCACCTCTGTTAAGTGTTTTGTAGATTTAAAGGACCAAATCTACCTTGCTATTATAGATAGTAAAGCTTCTGTTAGCATGATCGCTTATAAAGTTGTAAAGGAATTAGGATTGGAAATAGATGAACCTTCCAAAAGCTTGATTGTAGCTGCTACTGAAACCACATCCAGACCTCTAGGTATTATTAGGAATCTACTTGTTAAAATCCAAGGTAAAACTATATCTATTGATGTAGAAGTAGTACTTGCTACTTCATGTTCTTTACTTCTAGGAAATAATTGGTCTTAGAAGGTTGATGCCAACTACAATTAGAAAAATTGCCAATACACTATGTATTGGAAAAAAAAGAAGTTGACCCTTGATACTTTTTATAAACAGAAACAGCCCAAAAAAAAACAACCTATCTGTATTACCTTAGAAGACTTTGAATTATATAAGCAAGAATACCTTACTCCTCACGAAGCTTATGCTTTCACAGCAACAAATGAAGAAGAAAAAGGATGGACTGTCTATACACCTCACTGTAGAAATCAGTCTATGTGTAAAATTTGTAGCTTTAGGGATCACCAATACAAAAACTGCCCTCAAAATAAATATCACTACTGTATGAGAAAGGCCATATCCTCATTAACTGCCCCAGTAAACAAAATATAAGAGTCAATTTCAAGAATTGCAACCAGACTAACCACCTATTCAAGGACTGCTCTCTGAACTTGTGCTTTGGTTGTAAACAAACTGGATATATCAAAATTAACTGCCCATTAGCCCAACAAAAATTGAACAACCAAACCTACCACTATGGTTATAACAAGGCCCAGGTTGAAGCTAAAAGATTAGTTCATTTTAGCAAGCATAAAACTCACCACTGCTATCAATGCTTAACCCACAATGATCAGATAACCTCCACCTTTTGGACAACCAATTTATCTGTACCACCTGTTATAAAAGTTTTCATAAAAGATTAGATTTAGATGCCTTCAAAGCCAGGAGTATCATTGAACAGGACTAGGAAGAGAAACCCTAGTTAATTGTAAAGTCTGTAATTACCAACTACCTAGAATAAGAATATACAGATTAGAAAGCATTCGAGAAGAGCTTTGGTTCTGTGAACTAGAGCACATGTACGCCTATAAAGTAACCTAGGATTTACTTTATAATCAGAACTATGAGATTTGAACAAGAATCAGGCATTATTACACTGAATCCACCTATAATGCTAGACACCAATACAACCTTAACCAAACTAGAATTCACAGACTTGTTCAAGTTTTATTGGAAGAGGAAAACCATGTCCCAATTACAGAAGCATTAGAGAAACAAGAAAATAACTAATATAACCATATATAGACCTCTGATGAAATTACTATCCTCCTTAGATCAGACTATAAGGAAGTAAATTTAACCGAAAATGAAGAAACTACCTTACAAAGAATTTACAAGAATCATTTGACACTTCTCTACCAGACTTTAACACTCGCAAAGCTATAGAAAACCTACGTAAAAACTTTGAAGGAAAAGTTGCTCTTTGCTTAGAGTGCTTTATTAATAGTTAAGAAAGAACTAGGACCTATACCTACAAATTAAAAAGAAAAAGAAAAAGAATTAGACCCAGAGACTCAACAACAAATTATTGAATGTTTAGAAGCTCATGTTTAATATCTAGAAGAGATGAATGAACAGATGACTAATTTCTTTAAAAACAAAATCCTATACTACCAAGAACATGCTGAATACTATTCTCAATTATTTGCTTACTAAAATTTTTAAACTATCCTAGGCATGATGAAAAACTATCTGAGGTACCAGAAGATTTACCAATAGAAAAACAAGCACTGCAGCTAGCTCTGCAAAGAAATACTATTAAATATAATTTTGTATATACTATAAACACTTTAATCCCATATGAGGAGTATGTATTAGAAAAGACAAATATAGTAAATATTAAACCACTAACTAAAGAGCAAAGAAAGAAATTCAAAGCCTTGTTAAAAGAATTTTCAGATTTATTTGCAAAAGATATTTCTGAACTTGAACAAACTAATCTTGTATAGCACAAGATTTATACAGAAAATATACTACTGATCAAATTTTGATCTTATAATGTACCTCCAGATGAACAAGAATTTATCAAGGATGAAATAGAAAGAATGATTGATAGTGGAATAATTTAGGCCACAGAAAGCTCTTAGGCATCCTTTGTTGTTCTTGTACGTAAAAAGAATGGCAAATTAAGATTTTGTATGGACTATAGAAAACTTAATGAGATTACTAAAAAAGATGCTTATCTATTATCTCGAATACAAGAAATGTTAAACACCTTATCTGGATCAAAATAGTTCTCTACTCTTGATCTTGCTAGTGGATATTGGCAAGTCATAATGGACCCAAAGGATAGAAAAAAGACTGCATTTATTACCAAATATGGTACATATGAGTTCAATGTGATGCCATTTGGATTGTGCAATGCCCCTGCTACGTTCCAATGACTTATTAATTGAGTTTACAAAGGAATTGCTTAGAAATTGTGGTTGTGTATCTAGATGATACTAATGTATTTTCTAAAACATTTAATAAACACTTAAAACATTTAAAAATAGTTTTTAAATATATTAGAGAAGCAGAACTAAAACTTAATTTAGAAAAGTATAACTTTTGGATGATGTCTTTACCTTTCTTAGGATATATTATTAGTAGAAAAGGAATAGCCCCAAACCCAGTTAAAATAGAAGCTGTAAAGAAAATTCAACCTCCTACCAACACTACCAAGTTACAATCTTTTCTTGAATATGTAGGATATTATCGACAATTCATCTGAGACTTTTCATCAATAGCTCAACTGTTAAATTAACTATTATATAAAGATGAACCATACTATTGGGAAAGCAAACAACAACAAGCTTTTGATATTTTAAAAGATAAGCTTGTAATAGCGCCTATATTAGCTTACCCTGACTTCAATAAAAGATTTATACTTGTTACAGATGCATCATATCATGGATTTGGAGCCACTTTTAGTCAAAAGAATAGAGATGGCAGAGAACACCCAATTGCCTATGCAAGTAAAAGCCTACAACCCACTGAACTAAATTATTTTGCAACAGAACTTGAATGTACTATTATAGTATGGGCTATAGAGCATTTTTATAGTTACTTAGGAGCTACAGAGTTTATTCTTGTAACTAACTACCTTGCATTAAAATGGTTTAAAACTGCTAAACCCAAAGGACGAATCGGATGCTGGATTTTGAAACTTCAACTCTACAACTTCACAATCATACACAAACCCAGAAGGATTCACTCTAATGTGGATACTTTATCGAGAATTTGACCAATAAGTTTAATATTATAAATTTAGATCAATATTATAACTTGTATAATTATTTAAACTCTGAAACTATACCAATGGACTTTACTACTTATCAACAGAAACAATTAATAAATCAAGCAAAATACTTCGAGATTAAAGACAAACTTTTGTATAAAAGGAATAGAAAGCAAAAAAAAAAAAACTCTTTTCGACAATCATCTGTACCAAAAAATCCAACTATATTTTTTGTAAAAAACACAATAGCGTATAGTAAAAATGGATGGCACACTTGGCTATAAGTCGGCAGTTGTTATTTAGAAGTAGTTCTCATACGCTACCTGCTAACTTCTTCAGAGTTTATCACTCACCGCTTGCACAGCACTTGTCATTTAGAAGT
>CAJVPY010005003.1:0-11952 GCA_910591965.1 Dentiscutata erythropus
AAGTTTTTATTAAAAAAATTAAACTTTTTAATAAAAACACAGGCAAATTTGCCTGTGTTACAATTTAAGGGATAGTATTCTTTAACTCTTTGTGCATCTTCTGCGAAAAAAGATTAGTATAGATTATTATTACTAAAAACTTTACTTAAGAAGCAAATTTAGGTAAATAATGTATAATAAATGTATTAATTAGGCATTAATAGATTATATAAACTTATTTTTTTGTCTTTAGCTTAAAAAAAAAGTTAACAAAAATTTAAATTAGAGTGTTCTTAAGCAGCTTTCTTAGTGTAATTAGCTAGCACTTGAGATACTGTTAAAATTATTTAGAAATAATAAAATGCTGTTTTTAAATCGGCCAATTAGAAAAAAAGGGCGGTTTGATCTCTATATTTTATTTATCTTAATCAAAGTTGTTGTTTAGTTTATTGAGACTAATTAATAAAATCTTTTCTCCAAACTAGTAAATTATTTGCTAGAGAACACAGTCATCTAAAAGAATTAGAAATGGAAGCATTCATTTAAGTAATATTAGTAATTGCTATCAGAATGAAATTGGAGTACAAAGAGATATTCAAAGTGGTGTTAAAAATTAAAAATTCTTAAAAAATAAGACAATAGATACAGGTTGCATAGCACTATATATATTATGAAATATTCAGCAATTTATATAAACACTAAACTATATTATTATAATTATGGTAGACAGATAAGGTATCCAGGTAACCCATGTAAGATCTATATATTAACTGGATTAGTATCAAATGCCAATGGAGAATATCTATTGACAATTTATTCAGAACCCATTGCTTTTTTTTTTATTTACCGGTATTATCTGGTCTAATTTTTTTATATTGCTTTTTTCAGTGACTGCTATGCTCTTCTCTTTCTGGTATCGTGTCGTTCAGTGTTATCTCTTGTTGGTATCATGTTGCCACTTGTCTTGTTAGCATTGTTGCTTATCTGTAATGTTGCCTGCGATGTGTGAGATTGCTATTTTATAGATTTCTTGTTTTAATTAAGTTAATCATAGTAAGGTGATTTCACATTTTTGTGTCATTTTCTTTTTGTTAACTCCTTTCTCTATCATTGATTTGCTAATATTATTGCTGGGTTGATGCTAGTGTTGCTATTACTAGTAGTGTGTATCGCTTGATATTTTCGCTATATAACAATTGTAGTAAATTTATAAAAAGTTTTGATCTGAACAACTTTTTTGAACCAATGAATAATTTTAATTTATAGTAATAAAGTTAATGAATTTCTAATCTATACAAAACCTATTATGGCATGCCACTGTTTATGTTGATTGTTATTATTACTTTTAAAGATTGTACTGTTGTATAAAGAGTAAATTTGCATATAAAAGGTTAGAATTAGAGTATATTGGGTAAGGTTAGGTATTTAGTCGACTGGATTTTGGCGCTATGCTAAGCATTAAGTTTTACGACCATTATCATAAATTCTGGAGCACAAAATTTGTAAGTTATGATTTCAAAATGATCGGTATATAAGGTTATATATTTGTAATACGTGTAATATTTATTTTAGAATAATTCTTATATTTATTATGCCGAAGTTAAAAACTTATCGAAATAATCAAAAAAATTTTGCAAATTTTTACTGAATGTATGATAATACATAGTTTCAATAGCTAATAATTTAGTCAATAGGTGGGTATAGTATATGTTTTATAGTTATCTAATTTAATATTGACAAATTATCCAAGCTATTCATTTCACTAGTGTTTTTCACCTTTGCAGATTTTTGACAGTTAAGAAAGCTTTATGTTTATCATTTTCAAGTCTAATTTTATGATGATAACAATAGCTAGCATTTTATTTAATAGTTTGTAATTCAAGTATCATTATTCAGTATGGATTGATGTCTTATACTCAGTTCTTCACAAATATTTATATAATCTTTCGATTTTCAACATTGATAAAATAAATCTGGGTCGCCTGTGTAGTAGCAACTAAGCAGTCACCATCCTAAAATTTTCAATGGCAACAAATTTCAAGATCAGGTTAACAAAGCAGAATCAGGAAAATTCAAAACAAACGTTCGATTTGCTAAAATGCTTATAATTCAAAATTGTGCCTATGAAATTGCCTTCTACGCTCTAACAAAAATTTTTTTGTAAAATTTGATATATACCGGGTGGGTGAAAAGTAGCTAGACAGTGACCTTTTTTAATCACCACGATTATTATTTTAACATTTAGTAATTATAATTTTTAATTTATTGCAATACATTAAAATGATAATCATAGTAATTAAAAAAGATTACTGTCCAGTTACTTTTCATTCACCTGGTATATAGAATTTTCAAATTTAATATAATAGCAAAATCTCACTTTTAATCTAACAGCATTAAATTTTTACTATGGACTAGTTTGAAAAAAATTTGAATAAATTATCTAAGGTATATACAGTACTATGGCCCGATTACCTTATATGAGTGCAATCTCAGATTAATGGATTCTGTAAATAATAAATAATAGTTACTAAATATGTTTTAGTATAGATTAGAGTTAGAATTTAGATTATAAAGTGTGTGTTAGATAATTGTATAAAGGATATATATATTGTAATTAAATATTTTTTTTTTTAATTCAGCAGTCTTGCCTTAACTGTTTATTAGTACTCTAAGGTATTGTGGTTACAAACATACGTATATACATTTACAACTATCTAATTATTTACAGATAAGACTCACCCGGCTACTAACTTAGTACCTATGTATAACCTGCTATATGAGATTTTACCTCCTTAGTAACCGCCCTGCAATTAGACTAATTACTAAATCACCAGATAGTTTTCAAACCTATATTTATTATATATATCCTGCTTATATACTACTGTACAATGTCTACTAGCCAACTTCTACCCCTCAGTACTTATCACATTACTTCTAATTCGTTTCTTGTACTACTTCCAAATTGGTGTCTTTCAAGTGGGTGCCCTTGGTGCTTCCAGTTTGGTGTCCCTGGGGAGCTACTTTAAGAACCTGATCCGTATCTCAAGCCAGGTACTGCCAGGTCATAAGACTCGTATCTCAAGCCACCTGCTGCTATACTAGGGTGTTATTTTACATCGATCCAGGTATTTGCATTGTATACCACCAAATTAGGCTACCGATCCTTCTATAGTACTCCCTATTAGTATGGTAATATAGAAGTCTGGATCCTTAGAATGGGGGTTAAGTACCTCATTTAATTACTGTTACAATCCAATAACCTGGGACCCGCGCCTCTGCCATGTTTCGTCATAAACTCCCATATAGGTTGTGCGACTATTACTCCCTAGTCTGTCTTTATTTTCATATTACCGGATTGTCTGCTTCCATACTTTCAGGTTTCTTTTAGCCAGTTTTCCTTGTTTCCTTGCACCAGAGGTGTTCTATATTTGGTAAAGCTATTCTCTTACCATAGCCCTTACTATGTTTACTACTTCTCTTACCACTTCTGGATATACCACATACAGCCATCCTCTCAATTAAGATCCCAATGCCGCCTTAGGGTTGTTGGTGCTACCTTGCCAATCGTGAATTCATATGCACAGCCTTTTGCAGTAATACCTTCTGTGACCCATGTCACACATAGTGCCAGTCTTCTCCATGGCTCGGGGCTCCTTTCAAGAATTCTTTATTAGTCAAATATATACTCACATGGTCTTATCGCCACAGGGTTTCACATTCGAAAGCTCCTGAAGGTTACAAAGATAATTAATTAAATTAATTACCACCAGCTGTAATCGAATCGTTGACCTCGTCTGTGGAGGGTTAGGTATCCAAACCACTAGGCTATGAGACCCTAATCCCTATTGTAATTAAATATTATAAAATACATTAAATATATACTGTAAATAAATAATTTTATAATAAATCAATATAAAATTGAATTGTATAATATATCGTGTTTTTATTAATTTAATTTTTGATATATTTTAATCTATTAATTAAGTGTATATATTTATAATATTAAATATATATATATTTTTTTTAAGTAATCCTGCCTTTATTCAAATTTAACAAACTGCTACATGATGCTGTAATACATCAACGAGACTGAATATTCTTATCTAATAAAAGCTCACCAAGCCTAAGCCCAATGTGACCAGCTATAACAACTATTAGTCACCCCCGAGATTCGAATTTCATAATGACAAAGTTACCTCCCAAGAGTTATGACAGGTTGTTGTATACCATGTCAGGATCTTTTTTTTCCCTTTTAATTCTTCTTTCTTCTTAAGGAGCACGAGATAAAAGGGGGGAAGTTTTGAAAAGTAAACAAAATAAAAACAACCAACAAAAACCCAAAAAAAAAACACCAAAAAGAGTAAAAAAGAAACATATATTTCAAAAAAGAAAAAACAAAAGAGAAAAAAAAACCCTAACAAAATGATAAAGCTATATCATGGCTAAAAAAATTATATAATACTCTTAAATTTAGCTCTACTCTAAATTTAGTCCATATTATATGTAAATGTCTTCGAGGTAGAGTTAGCCCTGCAAGAATTATTATAAAAAGTTCTCCAAACAGTCAACGTCAGTCCTTGTTTTATATGACACAGTTTGATTCTTTGATCGCCCATTCTAATTTGTATCTCGAGCCAGATGCTGCCGCCGTCCGAGGACCCGTATTTCAAACCACTTGCTGCTATAATTAGAGTTCCCAAGCTGCCGAATTCGTGTTTTCTCGTGACTTCTGTTTCCAATTTGGAATTGGTAAACAATGCAGATCTTTTGGAGAGGGTAAGCCAATTTTCTCACTTTTTGTTTAGCAAAAATTCTCTAAAAAAAACCAAACCAAGCAAGAATATGGTCTAGGGTATTTGGCTGCAAGAACTTTATAATTTTTTAAGGAGTGTGTTGAAATCACAAGTTGTTTGTTGTTTCCTCTGTATTCTTCCAAGAAGTAATAGCCTAAAAGCTTCGTCGACAGATACTACATCCTTGCCTCTCCACCAAGATTTTATATCCAAGAGCACTACCTGCTAGTTATCTTGAATACCAATGCATGTCGAATGGCCTAAAGAGGAGTCCTGGGCAGAGAAAACCATTAACATTTCGCCAAACCGCAAGTTAGGCCATGACTCTCCAACAAAAACTTTGTTTTTCATTAGCAGAAAATTTGGTCTAGGTGATTAACGGGAAGAGTTTTTTTGATAATATTAAATATTATATAGTATTTTATTTTTACTTTTTAAATTTAATTTTTATATAATTTATTATTATGTACTCCAGACTCATAATGGTTTCCAGTTTCTAGTATATAGTAGATATTTTAATATTATTAGCTATTTATACAATAATATATAGAATTTACTGTAATAAATTAAAAATTTTTTATTTTTTAAAAAAATTATAAAGTTTTTAAAATTTTACTAATTATATTAAATTATAATAAATATCTAAATTTATAAAATGATTTGCATTATGCATATTGTTTACTTGTTTATATTTTTTGTTTATTTGTTTACATTTTTTTAACCAATTAAATCAAATGTCTGCTATACTATCTTTGTCTTTATGATTATATGAAATTTTCTTTGTAAATCAGCAAAGAAATTTCATATAGGTACAAAGACAAAAATAGAAATATTATGAAAAATCACCTATATATCATTTGTTAGAAATACAAAAGATGTTAACTTGACAAAAAAAATTCAATTCTAATAAACATTAATTGTTTTATTATATTTAATATCCTCTTATATGTATATAATATTACTATAGTAATTCTTTCTATCTCTCACGAATTACTAATTAATCGATTAATTACAACTATATAGTTTGTTTTGTAACTAAAAAAATAATTACTCAACTAATCGATTAGCAAAACTTTAACTTGATTTTTAATCTAAAGTTAGATCTTCAGTTTTAAGTTTATAGTAAATTTATTAAAGACTTCGTTATCCCGTGATTATCCGATGATCGATGATCATCGGGGAATTTCGCAAGGTGCCAGACTTTAAAATTTCCGAATTTGGTTAAAAACACTCCCTAAAAGTAAAAACCATAGTATTTTATTTTTATAATCATCCACTCTAGTTAGCACTCGGATCAAACTACAGAACTAACCAAAAATTGAGTAGGTTTAGGGGGGCACGAAATCCCTACGATTTAGAGTTGATAATAAAATTTTGCTATCTCGTAAAA
Organism: Dentiscutata erythropus; assembly: GCA_910591965.1. Lineage (NCBI taxonomy): Eukaryota > Fungi > Glomeromycota > Glomeromycetes > Diversisporales > Gigasporaceae > Dentiscutata > Dentiscutata erythropus. The sequence continues at coordinate 6,163 of CAJVPY010005003.1, forward strand.
CCAATCCGAAACATTATTTAGTATCATGAGTAAGTTTTCCGAATTATTCAACCGAAACATCTAAAAAATAATTTAATTTGCCCATGTGAATAGCTAATGTGTAGTAACAGAGAATACATACTGATACATTACAAAGTTTAGATAAATGCAGACATGTGTTTATTTCTTTGTTTGTCTGCAGGCAACCTACTTTTCAATTTTATGCTTTATCGACTGACAAGATTCAGATCACTTTTTATGTTTCATATCATAACTTTTAATCTTGAGAAATTCCGATTTTCGATTGTATTTTTTTATTGTTTTTTTAGTCTTGACGTGATTACATTATTTAAATAGCTTAAAAGAAGCGGGAGATTGTCCCCATGTTGGTTTCCTTAGGAAAGCAAGATCTGCATTCGGTAACCATTGTTCTGAAACTGTGAAATATACCCGGCAGAATCTTGTGTATTTGTGTGACGGAGAACATAAAGAACCTCAATCATTCATTCATTTTTTGTGCTTAGGGTATAAAGCACGTGTAACTTCTACAATATGAAAAATTTATATTGCTTTCGAATTTAATGTAAAAACTGCCTTTCCCTCAAAGGTTTAGACGTTTTTTAAGACCGGATAAAATTTTAAATAATTTCTATCGCTATTTTATTCCTTCGTGTTTTTTTTTTACGCCAGAATCACCTAAAGGCATAATTTGCGTCATTATTTATTCTTGCATTACATTCTTATTTTTGAAAATCCTTTCTCGGTTAAAAGTGCCGCCAATCAACTTTTTACAGTGGCTTTAATAACCCTTGGAGGTTGTGAGCTTTTTTACGCGTTTCCTTCCGTAGGCTGGCTGAAAAAAAAACTTAAAAGTTTTGATCGCCATTTCTAATTGTGTCATTGTATGTAATATGTTAATAAAAATTCTAGTGCTGTACAACAATTATTTGGTTTAGACATTAACAAAGATGTAAAAAAACTTTCAAGATCAAATTCGCATAGTTTTCCAACTGAAAAAGAAAAAAATATTCTGAAACGTTGCGATACGAGTGTTAGTATCATGGATGCTCCTGATGTAGAAGATGCGCCTCCTCCACCTTATGATGAAAAAACAATTCCATTATCTTCAAATTTATCTGCTAAAGCGGATGATGCTACTATAACGACAACCACAACCACAACCATAACTACAATAACTACTACTAGAGTATCTACCAATAACCCATTTATTGATATTTTTGATTTCGATAGTGGTGATGGTGGCATCAATGAAAATTCTCAAAAATCCTCTTTGGATGATACTCCCTCTTCGCTGACAAAACTACATTCTTCTAATTCGTTGTCACCTTCTTCTGCAAGTACACATTCAAATCTATCTGTCCCTGGTTCTTTATATGACAGTTTGGATCCTGCGACACTGACAAGACATCCAAAGCGTACAGAATCTGCTCCTGATATCTCGGAATTGTTTACTGAAAATAAAGATATAAATAATAATCAAATTAATTCCCATTCTGCTGCGAAATCTATGGTAAACTTAAGTACTTTGAGTCAAAAGAATACATCGCTTATAAATAAGGCTTTTCCGGATACTCCTCAGCAATACCTTGATAAATTGCGTGATACTTTATCGAAATCTGAATTAGCAACCTTGCTTGCAAAAAGGCATGTTTCTTAAATGTGTTTTGCGACTTATGCAACTTTATAATTACTTATCGTTATTATTTTTAACTTATTGAAATTTTTAATATAGCAAGGACGTGTTTCATGAAGCCGTATTGCGAACGTACATGGAGACTTTTAATTTTCGCAACGATCCCATCGACATTGCGTTACGGTAGGTTTTATTTTTTCAAAAAATTTTTTTTTTCCCTCAACCTCCTCAATTTTGTTAAATTTGCGAATTCAGAAAGTTTTTGTTGGATTGTTACTTGCCGAAGGAGACGCAACAAATAGATCGCGTCATGGAAGCATTTGCTAAAAGATACCATGAGTGTAATCCAGATGTGTTTGCTTCCTCAGGTTTGTCAAAATCATTTGTTAAAGATCGGGCTTATTTTTATGCATTCGTTATTTGTTCTCATAAATTTTATTCTGATATTTGTAAATTTATTAAATTACAGACGTGGCATATGTCTTAGCTTTTGCAATGTTGATGTTACATACTGATGCCTTTAACAAAAGTGTAAAGCGTAAAATGACAAAGGATGAATTCGTAAATAATACAAGGATCGATGGCGTGCCAAGAGAAATCTTTGAGGTAATTAGTTCATTTTATTGATTTCGTCGACTTATAGTCCCATAAAAATAATTTTCTTATAATCGTAGATTCTTTACGATAATATAACTTTTGCTCGATTTATATATGCTGATGATGATACGGACGTCAATGGGCAAACTATGCTTACATCTCCATCAGAAAATAGGCGATCTAGAATATTTGGTTCTTTAAAGGATCGCAGAAAATCTTCATTTGTAAGGAACGATCCGTATTTTGTAATACAACATGTAATATTATTATTTTATAAACTATTCTTTTCTATGATTTAAATTTAAACATTCCAAACTTTTTTTTCCTGATTTAAATTAAATATCTCAAAATTTTTTTTTCTGATTATAGAAAATTCCAACTGATTTTACCCCATTACTCCAAGATATTGTCCCGGTTGAAAATATTTATTCGTATAAGGGAACCCTTCCGGAATTGGATACGGTTAGTATACACCGCGCTTTTGTCACTGCTCATACTGTTAAAGTTACGGGTGTCAGAACTAGAGGAAATAGTGAATCCTTCAGTCCAACGTCATCTTCAATACATCCTTCGGATGATGACGAAGATACTTTTCTTCTAAAAATTACAAAAGCCGGTAGATTAGGTCGTAAAACGGATATGATGGAAGGTGGAAAAAAGACCGGGTTTGCACGGAGTTGGAAACAATTTGGTGTGGTCCTGAGTGGAAGTCAATTGATGTTTTTCAAAGATGATACATGGTTCAATAATAATATACCAAATCTGAACCATCCAATGGTAATTTTATTGATATTTGACTTTATCAAATTATTATAAATATTTTTACTGTATATAATGTATAATGCATATATGAATATTATTAAATTATTTTTATTGACTATAGAAATCTACCGCGATTCCAACACTAAAACCCGATGTAATTATAATGACAGTTGATTCTGTCGCTGTGTATGATAAAAGCTACAAAAAATATCCAAATGTATTCCGCCTTGTATGTCCCCAGGGCTGCCAATATCTTTTCCAGGCAGAAAGTGAGTCAGAAATGAATGATTGGATCGTAAAAATAAATTATGCTGCCACTTTCAAAACTATTGGTTTGAAAATGAGACATACTTGGAATGGTAGTATGGAAAAAGATGAAGAAATGCGAAGAAGGGGAAAGAAAAATAATCGGAAATCATATTATAATTTTCAACAGGGTCAAGAGGAAAATAGTTCAAATGATGCACATCGCAGGGCTGATGTTCTTAGAGTATGTATAAACTCATATTTAAGTTTCGCTTATTGTCACGAGATAACGCCCTGATGCGACACAAATTTTGAGGAAAACTAATAATTAATTTAGTTAAAAACTTTTTAAACACACATATGTATTTATTATAATTTTATTTATTATCATATTGATAATAAGTTAAATTATAATTAATATTGGTGTTTAAAAAGTTTGGCTAAATTAATTATTACCCTTGGGACATTATTTCGCGATAATACGGTATAATAATTTATTATTTGTATTGATTTTTTAATGCTCTTGTTTTGTTAATCTAGTCAAAAATCGAGGAGCTTCAAGGAAAAATTGCGACGCTCACATCTCAACTTCAAACAGATGTTCGATTTGGCAATAATCTTGCCCTCATGATACCATATAAAGCAACTACTCGAGATCGGATCATCCAAGTTGCTACTGTTGTAGGCAGACGAATCAAAAATATTTGTTTAGAACTCAGTCGACTAGTTTGTTATCATGAAATTATGGAAAAAGAATTGTGCTCGACGATAATGGGAGATAATACTTATTGGCAAAAGAGAAAGAGCATGCATAGAAGTGATGAAAGTCGTTCTTATCAGAGACATTCAAACATAGGAAGTCATTTTCATAATATTACAGAAGGATACAGTAAAGAAATAAATAGCAGACCTATCACCATGAATGTATCACCAATATCATCATATACACCATCAGAACTATCAACCCAAAGTACTAATCTGCCTACTACGCCAACCACACTTTACACGTCAGATTCGACTATTGGTAGTTCTCTACGATTGCCAGAATTTGAATTTGAAATTATTGGATCTCAGAATATAGATAGCTTTGGTGATATGACTAAATCAGGTTTTAGAGATGATACATCTAGCATTGATATTATGTATGATGAATCTACCGAGCAAAATGCAGTGAACATGAAGGACCATAACCAATTTGACTTGGCTGGGAAGCCTAAAGACACATTTACACAAATAGATGCAAATATGCAAATTCCATCAACGATTATAAATTATTTGTCTTCTGATCAAGATGATGATGATGACGATGAATTCGTTGATGCCAAAGAGAACCTTAACGATTAGATGAATTATTATTGATTACACATTAATTTAATGACTTTAAGTTTCTTTTTTATTAATTTCTCATATCACAGTGAATTTATAAAGTTTGGTCTCCAAATCTGAATATTTGGTCGTCAAATTTAAATTTTTATTTATCTGAAAAAATTTTTGGACTTTCTTATAACGCATCTAGTCCATCTTCCCCACTATTTATAATACACACTTCATTAAACATAGAAATTTATATATAATGAAGCACCCTAAACTAGGTTATTGATTAGTAGTCAAAAAATCAAAATTTTTACAAAATTTTGGGGTATTTCATAAATTCCTGAAATATTATAGATTTCGGATAACCACAATAGAAATTTATTGTAATTTTTCAAACATTTTTGTTATAGTTACCTTCACATGTAAAATATTATCACTTTAATACATTTTTTTATATACTGTATGTATAGCTATATAATTAAGATAACTAATGTGTTTAAAATGTTTATATTAGTATATATATATATAAAATAATTTTTAAATAAACAAGTGTAAAATAAATATTATATTTAATGAGTTTATCGTTATTGATTTTTAATATAAACTAGTGTATGACCCGTGCCTCTGGCACGGTAATAAATAATAATTGTAAAATTGAAATATCTATAATATATTAAGGAACTAAAGGGTGATAAACCATATATAGAGCTCTTACCCGGGTCAGAAAATACTAACCGAGACGGGTCAGGTATTGACCCGGGTTATAACCCGGGTCAACAGGTCAAATGGAAATTCATAAAGTTTTTGAAGTTAATCTTTAAAATTGATGCAATGATACTTAATTAGAGCTATTAGTACAGAGAACAGCTGTACTCCAATTATTTAAATTGGAATTTTTCGGATTTTGTATTGAAAAAATTTTTCAATCTTGCTTGTGATTTGAGTTCACCCATTTTCTACACTGGGAAATTCATAACCTGACCTAGGTAAGATCTTTACTATTTAGTAACTATAACGTCTTTTACCTATATAGTACTATAATATAGTATTTTAGTAAGTTTTTGCCTACTTTAAATTCTGTCTTGTTTGACCCAGGTTAGAGCAATTTTTGACCTGTGACCTGTACAGGTCAACTAGTAATGCCACCGAAATTGATTTTCAAAAAAAGGCCTATTTTATCTCTATTAGAGCAAATTAAAATTTTTTATAAGAAAGAGCAAATAAAATTTATATATTTA
>CAJVPY010005004.1:0-11951 GCA_910591965.1 Dentiscutata erythropus
TTTATTGCTTGTTTTATTATTATTATTATTAAATAAAAACTACCTCTAACCGAATATTTAAACCTGTTTATTATTAGTGTAAAATACGCATGAATTTTGATCATGTACATAATTTTTGTAGGTATATTTTTATGAACTTGTACTGTAAGTATATCTAGACAATAATTCTAATTAAATATATTAAATTTGTATATCAGATATCTAACTCTTGTTAAAAAAAACCCAGTTATTATAATAAAATAGATATTAAATAAGAAAAAACCTATTTAAAATTTTTGAATTTTTAAACTTCTAAAAATTACACAGGTCGAATGAAGGCAAATCGGGCACCAATCGGCATCATGTAATCCCGATATGAACCTGATTTGAAACAGAAATTTGGCGCAAATAGGAGACCTTTAAGGTACAAATCGGGTTCATATAGGCGATCAATACATATTGGAATGTCTAAAGCAAAGCTTGCCTTATAACTTTTTTTGATTTACCTGTAGAGCCATCGACATTCCGATATGTATTGATCGCCTATATGAACCAAATATCTGGTTCAAATCAGGTTCATATTATTGGGATTACGAGATTCCGATTGGTGCCGATTTGCCTTCATTCGACCTGTGTTAACCTAATAGATTAACATATGATAGTAAAGAGTAGATTTTCTCAAATAACTTACGAACATATTAATACAGTATTGTAACGATTTAGTTTAAGACTTTTATTTTTTGGTTAATTAAACATATAACTAAAGGAGTATTCTATACATATTTTGCATGCTGCTTTACGCTACAGAAATTTAGTTTTTCCAAATTCAGAACAGTTATATGTAAGCACCAAACATGTAATTAAGTATTCACTGATTAACATATGATTTTATAAAAGTCTTCTCACGACTATAAGTAGATATTTTATTTAAGTACATGATCTAAATTTAATATCAGATCTATCGCAGATTCTGATTATATTTTATTTATACTAGTACGATAGGTGGCGCGAAGCGCCACCCATCTTATACAGAATTTAACAAATATCGTAGTATACACGTTATGTGGTTAGGATCTATTAGAATTATTGTAATTTTATTTACTGAAAAAAAAAATGCTACAGAACTTATTCGTTAATACAACAAATACACTGGTTGAGATTGAGTTTATTCATACTGAAATTGTCACAATTTCTACTATTAATTATTGTAAAATGTTCTGTCGCTGAATTTTTTACTCCAGTGACCGCGATATGTGGTTATATTTGAGTTGGCATTATCATGATTTTTGTGGAGTTATTGTATGAAATTCTGTTACAAAACTTATTTGCCATTTCAGTAACAATAATATGTATTTATGGAAATTTCATGATTTCTATGATGGGATACTGTAAAAATTCTATTACAGGAATTACCATTCCAGCGACCTTAGTATATGATTAAGTTAGTTTGTATTGGAATTACCGTAAATCTGTCTTGATATTTCGTTGACTGCAATTTGGTTGAGTTGGTTTGTATTGTAATTATTGAGATATAGTCAAGTTTGAGTTAGTGCGTATTGAAATTATTTGTGATTTCTATCACCCTATAAACATTTTCGAAAAGCGTATCCTGACTTTCTCAAGATTATCGTTCCATTATCGTTTTGGAAAATGCTCATTTTTGGGACAAAATATATGCAAATTCCTGGTGATTTATATAGAACTTTGATAAATTCCGCATAAAAATCAAATCTAGATAAAATCCAGCTTCTAATTATAATGAAGTACAAAGGATGAAGCCGATCTTATCCAGATTTGATTTCTACTCAAAACTTACCAGGATTCTATAGAAATAATCAGGAATTTGTATATGATAAATGAGCATTTTCCAAACCGATAATGGAACGATAATCTTGATAAAGTCAGGATACACATTTCGAAAAATTTTTATAGGGTCATGAGCCACTGTAAAAAATTCTATTAAAACCTTACTTACCATTCTTTTTCCATAGAATATGATTAAGATTGAAAGTGATATTTATCATGTTATTGTAAAAAGAAAAAACCTTTACAAAACTTAATAACTATTCCAATGACATATAATATGTAGTCAAGGCTAAATTAACAATGAAAAAATTTTCTTACAAAACTTACTCGCTTTTTCAGTGACCACAGTATGTGATTAAGGCTGAGTTAGGTTTATTGAAATTATTGTAATTCCTATGTGGTTGAGGTTGAGTCAGTATTTTTGAATTATCATAACTTTTATTGTAAGTTATTGAGTTGCCATAATAAATTTGTTACAAACCACTCACTATTCGAGCAATATATAATATGAACTATCATATGCTACTGTAAATTTTTGTAAAAAAAATTTACTCGATATTCTTGTGATCACAGTCATGTTGTAAGAATGAGTTGGTTTGGTTTAGTTTAAATAAATTATCGTGATATCTTTTGCGAGTTATTGTAAAAGATTTGTTAATTTGCATTAAAATATTGTAATTTGTCAAGAGCTACTATAAAAAATTCTGTTACAAAACATAAGGTCGAGTTAGTATTGAAATAATTGTAAATGCTATTGTGAGTTGCTGCAAAAATTCTGTTATGAACTTACTATTCCGATGATCACATTATGTAGTTATCTCTCTTTTCGATTTAGTTAGTTCGATGAATTTTCGGATTTTTTTTTGTCCATGAGTTCATGAATTCATGAATCCGAGAGCCCCATATATGTATAAGTCTTACATATAAGCTATTTATTATGTTATAATTAGGGATGGGTTCGACTACGAACGGCTACGATTATTCATAGCCGATTTGCTAAATACTGAGATGATTTTTTGTTCTTGAGCTTTTAATTAAATAGTTCAGAATTAAATTCTGGTCATCCCATCTTATAAGTAGAAAGAACGATATCTTCTCTGGAATTCGGAATTTTAAGCTTTGTTAACATCATAGCCGACTATTAGCCGGCTATGACGTTAACAAAGCTTAAAATTCCGAATTCCAGAGAAGATATCGTTCTTTCTACTTATAAGATGGGATGAACAGAATTTAATTCCGAAAAAACTTTAATTAAAAGCTCAAGAACAAAAAATCATCTCAGTATTTAGCAAATTGGTTATGAAAATCGTAGCCGTTCGTAGTCGAACCCATCCCTAGTTGTGGGTATAAGTAATCATGTAAGAATATAGCTCAGTAATTTATAGAAAACTAAAATTTAAAGCTAGAGTTTTCTCGTTAATAAAGTTTAATCAGATGTCTTAGTATAGGATTATAATAAGTATCAGATTCTCACATTGTTATACTTGAGCTTATTGGTTTATTATTGATGATGTATTAGGCCACGCAAAGTTAATTTTCGTTTTGCATTACGTGGATTTCAAAATCAACGGTCGGTCGGTCGGATTTTTTTTTTTTTTTTAAAAAAAAAAAAATTTACAGTGATTAATAGACTCATGTTCATATTTAAGGCCATGCATAGTTAATTTTTCGCTTTACATATCATGGAATCAGAAAATTGGGTTGGCAATCGAATTTTTTTATCAGTTCTATCGGACAATTCCGGAAAAATAAGGTCTCCATCGGGTGGTACCAGATTAATTTATGGGGGGAAATTAAATGGCAAAAATAGAACAATTGGAACCTAAAAAAAAAAAAAAATCTCGAAAATTGAAAAAATGGGTCGGTGGGTAATGCAAAACGAAAAATTTACTTTGTGTGGCCTTATATATTTCTTTATCATTGTTGTATTGCATTTATTATTATTATTTTGTATAATAATTACTAATTAAGTGATAACCCTATAGGAGAACTCTCTAGTGATTCGTTGATCACACAAATTAAATATCACGTCATGATTGGTCACTTAGCAGATCATGTGCAAACTGGCCAATCAAAATTTTTATTTGCTATTAAACGATATACCGTATAGTTCCGAAAATAAGCACCCTTTTTTGCATGTAATGCTGGCCGAAATCATTATAATGCGGCCCAAAATTGGCATAGTGCGGGAAAGGGTGCTTATTTTCGGGGTGCTTATTTTCGGAACTATATGGTAATATTGATTTATACGTAAAGTTATTCTATCTCGGTAAGATTATAAATTATCTGCAGCTGGTAATCGATATACACCTTATTTAAAACTTTTCCTGATGAAAGTTATCATATTCATTCATCTTTGTATAAAATTGTAATAAATAAAGTTTCTTCCAACGCAAAATGATAATGTCATAATCTTCCGTAATACATAATAAAGTTATATTAAAGCTATCTTAAATATAGACCTCAGATGAATAAAGTAGAACCTATTGATTACTTTAAAAAAAAATTAATAAATAAAATGAAAAATAAACATATGTTTTTATTACATTCTTAAATGGTTCAAAAAAACAACTTTGACCTTATTAATTTCAAGATCCCGAAATATGAAACTACTTACCAAATGTTTTCTCATATTTAAATAAGCCTCGAGTATTGTAACCTGTTTTAATTTAATAGTATTACGAAGATGCCATTACTTTCATGGTTTTTTTTTTAAAACAAGTTGTTACACTTTTGTGAGTTATTTAAGAGCTTCAATGCTTATATACGTCACCATGGTTATATCGACATTTTTGAGACATTAGTAAAAAATTCAAAATGTCGGTACAGTGAGTTATACCGACATTTTATATTAAATTTTTGAAAAAAATGTCGGTATATAAAGATTTTACTATGATGTCGTTATATCCAGATGTCGGTATAACCAGAGTGACGTGTATATATCACACAGTACTATTTTCCTAGCATAAATACAGTTTCTAAATGAAGTTTACCTAGATATGGTGAATCTCAGAGATACCCAAGATACTTAAGGCTTCGTTTGTAAAGAGTTTTCCGTAGTATTATGAACGATGGTTATATTTTAAAAAAGATTTTGCTAAATTGGGTGTAAAAGTACTCTACTCTAAACTGTATAAATTCAATTGGCCAATCATGAGAAAGTTACCCTGTAGGTGATAACCCGACCTCGATTAAATTATTTCGTGACACCATATCACGTGTACAAGTCGTAACGAAAGATAATTATTCTCAGCCAAATGAATTATCGGAGTTAAATTGGATCAACATTCGCCAACCGATTTAATTCATATGTGGATCTTTTTACTTATGACAAACTTTTTTTATTGAACAGATATTATTCAAAAACCAAACAATCCGATTTTTTCAAAAAATTGTAAAATAGACTGTTTTAATATGAAACATCCATATATTAAATTATTCACAAAAAAAAAATTTCAATTAGAACATAAAATACGGTTACTGTCGCCTCTCTCTAATCCAAACCTTAATAAATTCTATGAGAACCAAACGTAAAGATCTGAAACATTTATGAATTTTATTATAAAATTCGGATTAGCAATATAATAACTCTTTGAAAACTGAACTTCTTGATGTAGGAATGGATTGTTCTGAATAGATAGAGTTGACTGTATAGACAAATTATTGTCACGTTATACTTAATTTAATGCCTTACTATATGTTTTAATAGCGATAGCAAATAGTAAAGTGAAAATGCTACTTCTCTTTGAGGTCATTTTTAATTACTATAGTAATTATCTCATTCGGAGACGAATGATCAATTAATAATCTAATATTAACACACCGTATTGTGCATCTATCCATCATCCGTTCCTGTGACCAGGTTTCGCAGTTGCCTAATTTCATAATTTGTTATTACCACCTATTTATTAATTATCTTCCTGAATAACACCAATCCACAATTAGAGATAGAAATTTGAAATTCATTCGTTATCGGTATTGTTTATTCTAAATTTATCAATTGAGAATCGAACGCCATCTGGCCACTAGGCATAGGTTTGGTTACAAACTGTCATGATTATCCTAGTCAATTTACTAAATACCGAAATGATTTTTTGTTTAATTAAAGTTGCACGGAATTAAATTCTGTTCATCTCAACTTATAAGTGGAAAGAACGAAACTTTTTCGGGAACTCCGAATTTTAATATTTGTTAACGTCATAGCCAGTTAATAAACGTTAACAAATTTTGAAATTCTAAGTTCCAGAGAAGATATCGTTTTTTCCACTTATAAGATGGGATTAGCGGAATTTAATTCGAATAACTTTATAATATTCAAAAATAAAAAATCATAATATTTAGCAATTGCTATGAATAATTGTGACCGTTTGTGACAGAACTCATCCCTACTAGTCACCACAATGGTAAAATGTTACGTATGCAAATATTTTCGCTCGGTATCTATTACTAGTTACGCAGCTTGCACAGGATGTGCAACCCCAAATTACTATATCTATATTAAGTAATATAGCGCAACCTTCAATATCTTCGGAGTATTACGAAATAAACAAAAAAGTTCTTGTTTCTTATTATTCTTTATCTTAGTATATTTAATCACACTATTACAGCGTTTACATTAATTCGGGGCAGGAAGTTTGAAGAATAAGGAACCCATTGATATCTTTATTATCATCACATCACATTATTAAACGCTCGGCCTAAGTTAGGTTAGTCTGATAGTATGGTTTAGGCCAATTTGTTTAGTGCTAGTAAACAAATGATGTGATTGCATTATTTCACGTGATGTATGATCTTGTTTTTCAATTTTCCCTAGTTTTTAGATTTACGAACACTTGCCATTAATATTATACATATGCATTGCGTCGGCTTTTAGCGAGCTCTTTTGAGTAAATAAACTTTATTATTGTGATCTAACTCCGTTAACAAAGACCTACGCATATACGTGTATACATTGAAATTTATTTATTGCGTATTGATGGTACAGAATATTCAATGGTAATATTAGAATTTGTTTACTAAACAAACACTAATTACAGCGGTTAATAATATTATAACTTATCAACAGTATCATAATTTATCAGTAGAACAGAAAAAAAGAAGCTTCTAAATTAATTAAATAGGAAGTCATTCAAAGACCAGATATCTATTTAACCATATTAGGCAGATTTAACCACCCTATCACAAAGTACAAATAATGTCTTTTAACACAAAGCACTTAGTAGTTGCGTTCTTTTATAACGTATGTATAATGATGTAAAGTTTTGGGATTAAAATTCCATTTTAACGAATAAGTCCTACCCACTTCATATACAAATAATTTTTTAACAAAAACTTCGAAAGCCAACTTACCGAAAAGACTGATCACAATTACTTATGTACGTACGTACGATACACTGATCCGTGAAGTCCGTATTTAATTTTACTTATATGTATTAATTATTAAAGTTTTATTCAACAAGTACTGTACAACTTTTAGCTTTCTAACTTAATAATATTTAAACATATTTCAACCTCTACAAAATTAGTTTTTGTTTTTTTTGACTATTACTTCTATATTTGAATTCAAAGTGCGATGATGATAATCGTATGCAAACAACGCCATTTGTTATTACTCTCATTACCCAATATGTTCGGAATTTGGCAACTTTAAATATTCATGAATACTTGCATATTAGATGTCAATATTTCAAACTTTAAAATTGTCACATGTAGATTTCATTCAAAAAAAAGCTATAAAGACAAATTGCGTTTTTTTTTTTTTCTAACAATAATTTCGAAGATATGAGCAACGCAGAAATAAAGTTATACAACCATTCAGAAAGTACGAATTCTAATAAATTCAAAGTTTTAATTAAATGCACCACATTATTAATATTTGAATATTTTCTGTTGCATTAGCTTATGGATTTTCAAATCAGTTAGAGAGCATTTCTGACGTAAAAAGCTACGACTTTTTTAATTTTAAAGAATTAAAACATCTCGGAAATGGTGGATTTACACTTCTTTACTCTTGCGTTTACCAAGGAGAAAAGTATGCATTGAAAGAACTGAATAATAATTATTTGGATAATGATAAATTTAAAAAAATTTTATCCGAGGTAATATATTATCTATATATTATGTATTTGATATTTCAGTATTTAGGTTCTTTTTTTGTCACGTTAATTAACAATTAAATTCTATATTGAATACAGCTTAAGCTGGTTGATCATCCAAATATTATTAAATTCTATGGAATTTCAAAAAGTATGTCATATAAAAGCAATTAAAACCTTCATCACGCTATTTTTTTTTAAAGCATAATGAATTTTTGTTTTTAGGCCCACAATGTAATTTTATGTTAGTGTTACAATATGCCAATGGTGGAAATTTACAAGATTATTTACGCAGCAAGCAAGATAAGAATGAATACAAAACTTCGTGGACTGAATTAATTCAATTTGCGAAAGATATTACCAACGGCTTAGCATATTTGCACGCCAATGATATAATTCATCAGAATCTAGTGAGTTTTTTTTTTTTTTTTTAAATACTCTATTCTAATTTTCATTGCATTTACATACGTACTTTCGTATTTATGAATTTATAAATTCTCGTATATTCCAATTATCTATTTAGAATTCAAAAAATATTTTGATAAACGATGGTAAAATATTAATTTCGAATTATGGGACATTAAACAATGTACCCTTTTCCAGTTTAAATGCTTCAGGTGTGGCCTTACGCAACAAAAATTCCGATATTTATAACTTGGGTATATTATTATGGGAACTTTCAAATGGAATTCCTCCTTTTGCGACCTATTATATGACGGATATAATCCAGAAAGTTGCAAAAAATAAAAGAGAGAGAACTCTTACCAATATACCTCCAGATTACGTAAAACTTTATGAAAGATGTTGGCTCACTGAACTAGAAAATCGTCCAACACTGGAAAATATCTTAATCGAACTTGAAAGGCTATCCATTGAAACATCTATTGAGTTCATTAATGTTTACGAGCAACATGAGACTTTCCAATCCATTTCATATACACCAACTGAAAAAATTGAAAAAGTTGAAAGTACTCATTATAATTCATCAAAAGAAAACGAAACTTTTGAAAATAATCATAATAATTCATCGAAAGAAAATGAAAATTTTGAAGGTAAATTATCTTTTAATAAATAAGTTTCCTTTATAAAAATTTTAATAAAGTTTTTTGACTTGTATAGAGTGTAAAGGCATATGGGAAAATGATGATGACGTAAAAGAATGTCGCAGGTGTCAAAAGCCGTTTATGAGGCTTTATAGAAGAAAGCATCACTGCAGGTTTGTATTACGAGTATTACTAGTTAACTTCATCCAACTTTTTACATAATTAAAATATACATATTTGGCATGAAAATTAGACGATGCGGTCAGGTTGTATGTAATCAATGCTCTAGAGAACGTGTTACATTGTCACCTGATCAAGTTGTTACTCCATCCGGAGTCGGAATGACCAGCGAATCTTCACATCGTATATGTTCTTCATGTCATGATTTAATGACTGCAGGCACAGGTGAGTAAGGTGAATTAATAAGCACATTACTTATGATGCCACGATTAATTGGTTTAATTTTTTCTTGTAGCTACTGAATTAAACATATTATTACTTGGAGAGACAGGTGTAGGAAAGTCTACTTTTATAAACGCATTTGCAAACTATATGAAATTTAAAAATATAGATGAAGCAATGCGTGGGAAAATGGATACATTAATTCCATCTCTGTTTTCAATAGCAGATGAATATTGCGAACTTAAAAATATTATGATAGGTCAAGATGATGAAAATGAATCCATTACAAATAGGGGAATGTCTTCTACGCAAGGTTGTAGAAGCTATAAATTCCGTGTAGATAATAATACAGAAGTAAGGTTTATTGATACCCCTGGAATAGGTGATACCAGAGGTGTATACGCTGATGAACAAAATTTCGAAAATATTTTAAAATATATTAGCCAATTTGAACATCTGAATGGAATCTGCATACTTCTTAAACCAAATAATGCTCGATTAACTGTAATGTTTAGATTCTGTATACAGGAATTATTATCACACCTTCATAAAGATGCTAGAGACAATATCGTTTTCTGCTTTACTAATTGCAGGGGAACATTTTATCGTCCTGGAGATACATTGCCAGCGTTAAAAAAACAACTAATGAATCTTAAGTCAAAAACTGATGTTGAAATAAAGACCGAACAAAATACATTATATTGCTTTGATAATGAATCATTTAGATTTCTAGCAGCATATAAGCAATATATATCATTTAATGAAATTGATAAAGAAATCTACGCGGGAAGCTGGAAAAGATCTGTTGATGAGTCAAACAGACTTATTCGATATTTTAAATCATGTAGACCGCACATTGTAAAAGATACTATATCACTCAACAATGCTAGACAAATAGTGATGAGTCTTTCCAAGCCTCTTGCAGAAATTTGCCAAAATATTCAAGTAAATATTGCCCTATCTGAAGAAAAACGAGAAGAAATAAAAAAATTTGGTTCAACTATTGCCGATCTTGAAGGCAAATTACACATTCCGCAAATAGACCTTGAACCGGTTCAATTGAATTTCCCTAGAACTGTGTGTACTAGTGCTTCCTGTGTTAAAACTTTGACCATCGGTAAAACAGAAATGAAAAAGATTGATTACATAACGCATTGTCATAAACAGTGCTATTTAAGAGGTGTTGAATGTAATTTAATAAACAATACAGCTCTTATGGAATGCTCAGCTATGAATGGAACCGATAAATGTCAAGTATGTGGCTGTTCCTGGAATAAACATATGCACATAACTTATGAGAACCAACAAGTCTCTGTAAATAAAGTTGATGAGAATATACAAAGTTTAATCAATGAAAAACAATCTGATCAAACTATAAAGGCAGCATATATTAAAGACCTAGAAAATCGAATCAATCAATTGAAAGAAGAGAAAAATACGATAAATAAAATTATTATACAATTCGCACTATTTTTAAGACAAAACGCGATAGCAGCCTTCAATGACGCATATATTGATTACTTTGATCATTTCATAAATGAAGAAAAAATTAAGAAAGCGGCCAATCCAATGACTTATAATAACGATATACTTGATGAACTCGAAACTTCGAGAAGAGAATATGCTGAAAAAATGGAAACCATTAAAGATGCGATTGAAGCTGACAAAGCTTCTTCAGTTCCAATTACTCCAGAAGATATTAATAATTTAGAGAAACAATTATATCATCTTACAATTTCTGGTCAAACTTTACAAAAGATGAAAGATGAAGCAAAACGTGGTCAAATTAATGCAATGTATTATCAAGAATCACTTCGTAATAATAATAATACTTCTAGATTTTCAAATAGTATGCGGCAAATATTTTCACCTAGATTTTATAAATTAATATGACTCTAGAATAGATTATACAATTTATCATTACACTACGTATAGTTTTATTTTTTTCATAGACATATCCCATTCTTATTTTCATTATTTTAGTAAATATTTCATTGATGCTATTATTATAATTTATCATTCATCGTGTATAATCAATATTTGTAACTCATTATTAAAATATTTCTCATAAAAAGAGAATGACTTGTATTTGAACTGTCTTTTTTCTAACGAATGTTTCATAACAAACTTTAAATGATGAATCATAAATTTTTCGTCGCTCTCTATAAGAAAAACTACTATAGCTTTTCTGCAAATCACCAATCTGTATAATGAACATGTCAAGAATTCTTGCACCCATACCAATCACCAAAAAGTCTTCGATCGTCTACATAAAAATCACTAATGTTTTGACATTGAACTAAAACCGGAATTGTATCAGATACATCTTTAAGATCCAAATCTGAAAGTCAAAATATCCTCTTGCCCACATTTGAAACTGATTCATCACCCAACCAAACGGCTCTCTATTAAATTTCCACCTAGTTATAAAAAATCATTTATCAGTGACCATATTAACATACGGTGGATTAGAGACTGGACTCGAGTCAACTCGTAGCTTAAAAAACATAGTCTTAACTCGAATTAACTCGAGTCAAGACTATCCTTTTTGGATTTCCTTATGTCAAGAAAATGATCTACATCCGATATAACACACAATTTTGATAATATTATATATATATATTGT
>CAJVPY010005005.1:0-11950 GCA_910591965.1 Dentiscutata erythropus
AGGCCGTACCCAATTTAATGAGTACTGTCACCCAGTAGCAAGGCTCAGGGTGCCCCCCTGTCAACAACCTACCCACTTTATGGTCCTATCAACAGAGCTATGCCCTTGCAAAGTTCACCCAAACCCCGGTACCCACTTCACAGCATATCCCCAGTACTTCGGTTCTCCTCCGCTTTAGTCCTAGACTACCAATCCAGATGGCCTGGAAGGACTGTAACTTGTCCTTGGTTCATCGGCTCTGCTATGACCTTTTCCTCCGGTTAACCCAGCGGCCTGGTTGGTGGATCGGCTTTACCACAGACCGATCGTGCCCTGTCCGGTTCTTTTACTTCAGTTCCCTTTCCTGGGTCTAGCCTTTACAGTAGTACCATCGAAGATTTGTGCTACCTCTTCACTCGGGTCTTTCCAAATGGGCTCCTGTCCTCTCAGTTCTACAGATTTCTGTGACCTAGGGACTTATCGAGTATTTGCACCGCCCATTGCCGGTTTGCATTCCTTCATGTAACTCAAAGTTGCACGGATGCCCCAGACCTGCCAGTCATACTGGTGCGACCATAATTACAGGTATCCTATCCCAACTGATTGACGAAAGACAGTTGCCGTAGCACAGGTAATTATTCGAATTTTCACCGTCGGTGGGTTTCGAACTCTTAACCTGCTACTTGGTGGGGGTAACAATCTAACCACTACACTAGATCACTACACCCCTTAGATTATTATATTAAATTTAAAGTTAAATATATAAAAAAATTAAAATTAAAATTTTTGTATAAAAAAAAACTTTAAATTT
Organism: Dentiscutata erythropus; assembly: GCA_910591965.1. NCBI lineage: Eukaryota > Fungi > Glomeromycota > Glomeromycetes > Diversisporales > Gigasporaceae > Dentiscutata > Dentiscutata erythropus. The sequence continues at coordinate 791 of CAJVPY010005005.1, forward strand.
AATATACTAATCTTGGCCTCATTGGGGCCTAAGTTAGTATATTAAATTTAAAACTAAATATAAAAAATAATTTAAAATTAAAAATTTTTTATATAAAAAATACTTTAAATTTAATATACTAATCTAGATCCCATTTGGGCCCAGGTTAGTATATTAAATTTAGGGAAGGCCTATTTTCACTATAGTAGTTTGCTATTTTCACTATGGTTATACACGATTTACTATTTTTAGCATTTATATAGTAAATTATTGGTTTAAACCTTTCTTCTAGCTTTAAGTAAGATTGTAGAGGAGACTTTTCTGGTTCTAATGGTGGTTAGATTATCAAAATTGGCTTGGTGGATCCCAAGATATTTGGGGTTTAGGAATTAGAACCAAATATCCATTTATCTATATGGTTATATCCATTTTATTAAAACACTAGTAAACAGAAACTGTTATAAGTCCGAAGCAAAAATTACATATGCTAAATCAATAATTTGCTTTAAATAAACCTAGTTTTGGTTTAAATAAATCTAATTTTGGTTCAAATAAACCTGGTTCTAGTTTTTGAACCAGGTTTTGTCTAGTTTTGAATTTAAATGAACCTAATTTTGGGTTAGTTTTGTTCAAAAGAACCTAATAACCAAAATTATATTTGTATAATATTACACGACATTAGTTTTGTATAACCAAAAATTATTTTTGCGAAAACAATACACTGAGCTTTTGTGTAATGTATTTGCATATTTTTGCCTAATCATATTATAGTAAAATATATATATAGTTTGTCATGTTACACAATATGCAAGTGGAGACAGACAGAAATTTCAAAGTTACTTTTTTGATATTTTTATTATAAATACATCAGAAACAATACTTTTAAAACATCAAAAAGGTAACTTTTGTATCACTTTACCTAGAAATTAAGAGTTCTTCGCTACACTCCGAACAATAAATCCGGATAACTTTTAGTTATTAGTCTGCGAATAATTGAGTAAACCCTGCGAATAACCAGATAATCTTACGAATATCCAGATAGCTTCACGGATATCTATGGATAACCAAATAATCAGATAACCTACATATGTATGATTTGAGTACGTGAGAGTAAAAACCTATAACCGATTATAATAATACATTTTTGGGATATCTGGTAAAAATTGACCTAATGGTTTTTGCCAATTTGATAAGTTTATGACTCAGACAAAGCATGAATTTTCACCTGAATGTTGTTTGGTGTGTTTAGTCTGTATAAAAATCAAATCTTATTAAAAAAAACATAAAAAATTTCTGAATAAAAGATAAGCTTTCACAATAAATATATTACACGAAGAAGTGCTAATAAAAAAAAGTTCAATATGAACAAGAATTTATTGACTGAACTAAAGAAAATTTTTATTATATTTGTCGAAACTGCATTGAAATTATAATTAACAAAATCATAGTAAAACCTATAAAAGAATTTTATTTATTTATATAATATAAATTATAATAAATCTTTAAAAATATAGACCAAAAAGCATATCAGTATGAATTCAGATAAAATATTGAAACTGTTGATTTAATAGCTAAGAAACCTTTAGCTTGTCATATATAGTAAACATTTTAAAAATGTCTAGCTTGTCTAAAGTAATTTGAATATCCAACTTTGTCTGAAGTAATAGCAACTGAATCTAATATAACAGATATAATATCCAACTTGTCATTAGCAAATATACTCATTATTATGTAATCGCTCATCAAAAACTTATCAAATCGGCAAAACAATCATTTAGCTAATTTTTTACTAGATGTCTCAGAAATAGCTATAATTTATGATATGATGTCTCTATAAATCAGTTCTTCTATGTAAAACTAAACATAAGTTATATTTTTTTTAAAAAAACTACTACATCATTATTGATTTATTTTGTCTTTATTCTCGACAATTAATCATCTGGATTGTTTGAAAGTATTTAATTGATCAGTTGGATCTGATAATAACCGTAATTATCTCTATATCATCCGGATAATCAGTTAAATTTGATTAACCTTGTAGATACACACGGGTATTTGTTAGGTTATCTGTTTAAAGACTGACAGATAATGATTACTATCTGTAAAGCATTTATAATATCTGGATACTCGGTTAACTATATAGATATCCGGATAATAGATCCATGGTTCTGAGTTCTATTGGGATTAAAGGCGCAAACATAAAGATCTACAAATTCACTATTATATGAAGTATTATAGTTTATAATACTTATATTCACGTCTTTAACCCCAAATATCTTGGGATCTACCAGGACAATTTTAATAGCTTGAAAAAAGGTTTACTTATTAGCTTTAGATCAAAATTAAAATAATTAAAGCTAAAGTTAGTTTTTTAAAAATTAAAGAAGTTTTTAATAAGTAAACCTTTCTTTGAGCTCTAAGTAAAGTTGTAGAGATTAGAGGTGTAGCGACTTAGTGTAGTGGTCTAGTCATCACCCTCTTCAAGTAGCAGGTCTGGAGTTTAAATTCTATGGATGACGAATTTTGAAAAATTAAGCTTGCATTATGGTTGACGGTTATGATTATCAGTTGGATCTTAAATAAATCTGTAACTTCGGTCACACCATCTAGTAATGGGAGCAATAGCGCAATAAAGCTGAGGAACCGGAATAACTGAAAACCCATTTGGGAAGTCTCGAGCTAAGGAATAGCAATGATCTATGATAGTACTACATGAGGGCTGAATTCGAACCAAGGCCCGAGATTGGAGAACTGAACGACCAGATTTTAATGGTGGAGAACACACCAGCCAAACTGCCGGTTCTGTCACACCAAAGGAAAAGAGCATATGCTCCGAAAGTATGCACCAAGAGAAGAGCATTCTTTAAGCACCTAAAGCCTGAGCAGACCAACCCTTCCGGGTTGCCGGCTAGAAGTAAGGAAGAGACCGATAAAGAATCCGAGTAAGGAGACAGTACTAAATGCAAGTATCGGGATTGTTGTGAACCTTAATAAGGGCAAGAAGTAGGTAATACAAGGGGTTCAATAATTACTCTAACTCCAAGTGCATAGGTCAAGCTGTGGCATAAAATTACCGAAGTCTGGGTGAGGCACATAAGTGAGACAAGTGCTCCAGCAAAAAGGCAAATATGGCTTTCCGTTGATCCGAAGGAGAACCCCTAGCAAGTTAGAGGCCGAAGAGGAGGTAAATCAGTGGCTAGATAGTTACACATAGACACCTCTGAGCAGCCATGTTGTTATATTAGTATTATATTAGTATTTTAAATTTTCTATTACTTATTTATATGTAACTACTAAATGTAATTTAACTAATAGAATCTTTAGTATTAGTTTTATTAGTATAGTTTTTATAGTTTTTTTTCATTTAAACTAATAGTTAATAAGTAATTGAGTCTCTTTGGCTAGTCTCTTTGGCTAGTCTCTTTGACAAGTCTCTTTGAATAGTTTCATTAACTAGTATCTTTGCCAAGTCTTATTGACAAGTCTTATTGACAAGTCTCTTTGACAAGTCTCTTTGACACAATAGTACAATAACACGAACTATAATTAGTAATTAATTAGAATTGTAAAAAATATATAAACCCAGCCTTTTTGTCTAAGGCTTGGGTAGATTTTTGTCTTGGACTTGGTCTCATATATTTTTTTCTTTTTACCTAATAAACTGATATTATCTTGAAAATATACACTTTATACATGATTTATATTCTGTTATCTTCTTTATAGTAGAATTATTGTCTTTTTATTGTTCTTTTATTATCCTTTTACTATCTTGTTAGTTTCTTTTAGTGTTCTCTTCACGTTATTCACATTTCTTACCCTTTGACACTAAGTCAAGTAATATAGTTTACTGCCACCAAAGTCTACTATATTACAATATTACTAGAATTTTATTGATATTGTAAGCACAAACTGGTAAAATTTATAATAGTTATTAGCAAATCTATATATTACTAAAATTTTACTAATAAATAAATTGACTATAAGCACAAACCAGTAAAATTTATTATAGTTATTGGCAATCATATGTCTTTGAAATTTTACTAATAAATAAATTGAATATAAGCAAAATTCGGTAAAATTTATAATAGTTATCAGCAGACCTATATATTACTGAAATTTTACTAATAAATAAATTGACTATAAGCACAAACTAGTAAAATTTATTATAGTTATTGGCAATCCTATATATCTTTAGAATTTTACTAAAATCTTACTAATAAATAATTTGACTTTTAGCACAATCTGGTAAAATTTATTATAGTACTGGCAAATCTATATGTCACTAGAATTTTACTGATTAATAAATTGACTATAAGCAAAATCTGGTAAAATTTATATTAAATATTGGCAAACCTATATATTACTAGAATTTTACTAATAAATAAATTGACTATAAACAAAATCTGGTAAAATTTATATTAGTTTTTGGCAAATCTATGTCTCTAGAATTTTATTGATTAATAAATTGACTATTAGCACAATCTGGTAAAATTTATATTAGTTATCGATAATCTTATATATTTCTGGAATTTTACTAATAAATAAATTGACTATTTATATTAGTTATTGGCAGTCCTATATATTTCTTTTTTTTTTAGATATTAAGGTGACTACTCATAGTTTCTGGCACTTTATTAGTTCAAGCAGGTAGTCAATGTTCAAAGACATAGACCACATGTTACATCAGTATTACAAAAGTACAACTAGTTATATATACAACTTTTGGTTGCCTAATTAAGTAGTCCACCTGAAGCGTTAGTACTATGCTAAGGGTTTTACACTAGATATCATATTTATAGCCTAACTAGAAAGCTATCTAATTAAACTTTCTAGCTTTTACTGGTGCTACATATTTCCTCCTAATATGTCTATTTTTACAGAAACAATTTACTATTTAAAGATACTAAGACTTTAGCCAACAACAGAAGACATTTATCTGTGTAGTAAATCTAATAGCATGATACATGTTCTACACATGTATTCAACTACATGTTTGATAACTTCTTTCTAACTAGTACATATTGTGTTGCCGCCAACGAGTTCGTATCTTAAGCCAACTTTTGGGGTGCTGCTACAACCTGATTCGTATCTCAAATGCCAACTTTCCTAATTAGTCATCTATTACATACTCCTGCCCTTGCAAGTTCACAACAACCCCAATACCCCAATCCAACTATCTTCTTACCCAAATTTTTAATCGGTTCCTCCCTTACTCCAGCCAGCAACCCAGAAGGGTTGGTTTGCTCAGGCTTTAGGTGTCTGAAGGATACTCTCTCTTTGGTCTATATTTTCAAAGTATATGCCCTTTTCCTCTGATGTATTAGCCTGGCAGTTCGGCTAGTATATCCTTCTACTAAAGGACCTAGTTATTTGGTTCATCAATCTTGGCTCCGGTTCAAATTCAGCTGTTATGTAGTACCATCAAAGATCACTGCTACTTCCAACTCAGAACTAGTACTCGGCAAAATCAAACAAAAACTCGATTATCGAGTTTTTGAATCTATTAATTTATAGTATTGTGTTTCAGTTATAAAATCTATTTTTACTCTAATCTGACTTTAACTTTCATATTAGTTATTACAAAGTCTAAAGTAAGATCAGATTCCTGTTAGATTTATATATATACTAAAAATAAAATCTGTATCTAATACCAATATTGTAAATTGATAGATTTAAAAACTTGATAATCAAGTTTTTGTTTGATTTTGCCGAGCACTACTTAGAACTTTCCAAATGGGCTTCCTGTACAGTGAAGAACAATTCTCCAGATTTACATAATCATAAACTTATCGAGTGTTTGTATCGCCTAAGCCGGTTTGCATTTCTTTGTAGTTCCTAGGTTTCCCCAGTTGTACAAATACTAGTGGATCTCCCAAAATCACTTCCTAGTACAACTCAAGTTACAGATCCTCAATTCAAAATCCAATTATCTTATACATGTTACCATATTATAGGCCTATTTTTCAAAATCATTGTCTGTGAGATTTGAACTCTAGACCTGCCACTTGGAAAAGGTGACAACTAGACCACTTCACTAAGCCACCACATTTCTATTTCTATATGTATTTTTTTTTTTTTTTTTAATTAAAGAAGATCTTCTTGGTCGGCAATTTTTATTAAGTCAAGTTCAGACACTATACATTTAGACAAAGGTATATCAAGCCACATGTGTATCTTTTAAGTACCTAATTTAAATAGTCCACCCAAAGGTTCTACACTATCTGCTATACTTGCACCTCAACTAGGGGGGCACCTATTTAAACCTTCTGGTCTTAATATATTTGGCCTGACGCTCATCTTAACACAGATGTAACTTACTATTTAAATGTAGATTTTGTGATACCACTACATAAACAGCCAACTTAGGACACTTTACTATCCTCAAAGGTAAGCCCAACAGAGCGGTACATGTTCTATATATGCATTTACCTGCATGTTCCATAATATCTTTCTAGTTAGTACCTGTTGTGCTGCTGATATCGAGTCCATATCTCAAGCTACCCTTTAGAGCAATACTGTAACCTGATCCATATCTCAAGCTACAACCTTCCTAATTAGTTTTCCATTATATACTTATTGCCCTTAATAGTTTACAACAATCTTAGTACCCACACTTGAAACTGTCTTCTTACTCAGATTCTCTATTAGTTCCTCTCTTACTTCTAGCCGGCAACCCAGAAGGGTTGGTTTGCCCAGGCTTTAAATACCTGAAGGATGCCCTTTTCTTGGTTTATACTTTTGAAGCGTATGCTCTTTTTTTCTAGTACAACAATCTGGTGGTTTAGCTGGTGTGTCCTCTGCTATAGAACCTGGTCGCTCGGCTCTTCAATCTCGGGCCCAGTTCGAATTCAGCCCTCCTGTGATACTGTCAAAGATTACTGTTATATTCAGATTTGGGACTTTCCAAATGGGTTTTCGGTTATGCAAGTTTCTTGGATTTATTGTGCCAAAGCTCCTATTACAAGATGGTGTGATCGAAGTTACAAATTTAGTTCTAGATCTAATCGATAAACATAGCTGTTAACTGAACACAGGCCTATTTTTCAAATATCGTTGCCAGTGAGATTTAAACTCTAGACTTTCCACTTGGAAAGGGTGATGACTAGACCACTACACTAAGTCACACACCTCTTTCTATATGTATTTCTAATTGTTCTAATAAATATATAGAATTAGTTTTTATAGTATAATAAACTGAAGAAGCTTAATCATCTTTATTAATTACTAAAAGCAGCAATAGCACAATTGGTTTATATATATCAGTTTGGGAATATACCATAAATGGATACTGCTAATCATACCTTTTATGAAAATAATTAGCAATCAATTGATTCTAGAAATTTCTAAAGTATAATCATTAATCAATTATAGCTGTTAAGCTTTTTTTATTTCACTTTATTTTTAAATTTATTTTTTATTTTTTAAAGTTTTTATTATTTATTTATTAATTTTAAACTAACTACTATCATACTATATTAAGAATTTAACTATATATTAAGAATCTAGCACTAACTAATATAAAATTAAACTTTCGTGCTATATTCAAATCTATCAAACTCTTGTACTATATTACAAATCTACTAAATTTATATTAGTTCTAAATCTATCTAAATCTAGTGCTATGTATATTCGTTTAATTCTACGTTTGTTCCAAATTTACTTATTTAACTATTATGCTATAATTGTACTATATTCACTCCAACTAGTGTTTCGATCTGTAATCCAACAATTCGGATTAAATGCGGATATCCGAATTTGATAATTTTAATGGATATATCCTTAATAAATATTGGATTAAGGATAAGGATTATATGGATCCTAATCCTAGATATAAGTAGTGCAAAAAAAAAATCAGGCTTCGGGTTTGAGATAACTTTACTAATTCAGATTTTTCATGCTTGTTGTAAACATGATGAAATGGATCACAACTCTAAATAAAGTATGATTAAATTCTCAAGCAAATCACCTGATCCAACATTACATTCTAGATTCAAGCTATTAACTTGCTTGAGAATTTTAAATCTGAATTAAATCTGGACATACGCTTTTAAAAAATTGAACTTCATCGCCGTGTTTTAACAAAAAAAGATCAATATTTAGCAATAAATGGTGCTAATCAAAGTTTATCAGTAAATTTATCTGTTTGGTGGCTTTTGGATTTCTCATTGAGAACCGATTTACTGATTTAGGTTCCGCTATCACTTTCCATCAGTGCCAAATTGCTAAAAATTCTAATGCACTCATATTTAACATTAATTGATTTCCACCATCAAGATTTAAGATTTTTGTCATTTTAAAAAATAACTATTTTTGCCAGTTCTTAGTTTTCATAAAATTTACCAAAGTTACGCCAAATTTGATTTTTTTTTCTTATTTATCTAAACAAACTTCTAAAAAGATACAAATCGGGTTACAGACCTGAATAAACTTTAATGAGGATTATTGACCTCAATAAATCTTAAAGAAACTATCTAATTAGAGATTTAGGTTAATGAACTGTCTGAGATATGTATAATTAGTATAAATATGTTAGAAAAAAAGAATCAATAGGGCAAACTTGTCACTATAAAATAATTATAGTGATTACTAACCTTGTGATTTCATAAATACTATAATTCCTAGCTGAGGATGTCATTTCAATTTTTCGAACCTTAAATAATAAAAGTATATCAAATTAATTAATTAATTTTAAATTTTTATATAAAAGTAAAATTTGAAATATTCTTTCCCAAGTGTAATAATAATTGAGCCAAAACTAGTTGATTCTTGACTATCATTAAAGGACTATATAATTGTTAAAGATTATTGTTCTAAAGAAAAAAATTAAGTAGTTGCACCAAGATCAAGTATACATCTAGTAGAATCAGTCTGACTTCTGATTCCTAGAATGGGTTAAGGAGAACGTTAGAAGGTTTACATATGCACTAAATAAATTGTTAATAATAGACTTGATTGACTAGTTTGAAAATATATATTGTGTAATTAAAAATCAGTAATTTATAAAAAGAGTTAATGAAACTTGAAATAAAACATATTGCAATTTGTTACATGCTAGTTGGATAAATAGAAACTCTTTTGATACCAATTTTTAAAACCAAATATTTGATATATTGAATATAAATCATGATGAAAACCTTAGAGATGGAGGATAAAGATTTTGGATATTATTACGAGATGATGGAGAATGATGAATATTATAACAATAATGATAACTCAGGAATTGCAGAAAGTTTAACTAAAACTCTTAGCTCACCAGTAGCTGATAACTCTAGCATTCAAACAACAACTCCTTTGCCTACACTTTTAAAAAACAAGGAAAAAGGTGTTAATTATTGACAATACTAAAACTTAAAGATTTTATATAACTAATAATTTATATTTTTTTTTATTTTAGCTAACAAACCTGAAAATAAAAGGAAATACAAACATAAAATTCCATCGTTTACTCACGAATATTTTGATAAAATTAATGATAAAGGTGAAGAAATGTGAGTCTGCAAAATTTGTAAATAAAGATGGCATAAAATGCAGACACAAATACAAAAATGTGGGAAGTTCAACAGGTAATCTTATTACGCACCTTAGAGATGAACATGGAATTACTTCACAAGATAATATAAATAATTCAAAAAAGGTATTATAAATAAAATAATATTTATATATATTAATTGATTCATAAATGCTATTAATTTTTAGCTACGAAATTCCAAAATTACTAACTTTGTTCGAAAAGCTCGTCCCTATCCTCCTCATATTCAAAAACGACGTGAAGAAACACTTCTCAAATAGATACTACTTTCTAATTAGCCTCTTTCAACAGTCACTAATGAAGCCTATAAAGAAAAAATGGCAGAATTTGACTCTTCTTTTGTAATCCCAAGAGAAAAAAAAAATTAGAACTATGATAGTTAAAAGTTACAAATATAATCATGAAAATTTAGTAAATCTTCTTATTCAAATAGCAGAAAACGTCTCTCTTACAATAGATTTCTGGTTCAGTAGAGCCAAACATGGATATCTAGAGGTTACAGCGACTTGGATTATGCTAAACTTTAAAATTAAAGATATAATACTAGAAAATAAATACATTCCCTCACTACATAGTAGTGAAGTTATTGCGAATGAGCTTTATAAATGTATTAAAGCTTGGAAACTTGAGAATTGCATAACATCAATCACTACTGATAATGGTGCAAACATGGTTTCAACTTTTCCTTTATTAAACCGAAAAGATGGATGTGAAAGAATCAAACATCTTCCATGTATGGCTCATACTCTTTAATTGGCAGTTAGAAAAAAGTTAGTACTAGCAGAAGTTCTAGTTGCACGTGCAAGAAGATTGATTTAGTTTTTTCAATACCAAAAACAAATTGAAAGATTGGAGGAAGTACAAGTAAAGCTTGGTATGTGGATGTTGTTCGTTGCATACAAGATATGTCCATGCATTAGAACTCTATGTATTATGCCTGAGATCGTCTTTTTTTTTTAAAAGATACTATTATTTAGCTTCAAACTGATTTATATACATCAGTCGATTTGAATATTAGAAAAGATGGTAATAAATTGAAAAAAATTCTACTTTCAAATAATGAATAAGAACTTCTGGACCAGCTTATTGATTTGCTGATGCCGTTTGAGGAAGCAACATGGGAGTTCTCAGGAAATACCTATGTAATATTAAGTAAAGTCGTCCCAACTATTAATGAAATGATTTTTGATTTAGCAACTGAAACAACATCAAATAATAACTTGTTTTTGGATGAAGATACGGTATTTGAATTGGAGGATGAAGAAATCCAACCTATTGACTTTGACGAAGAAGAAATTATTAGTAACATTACTAAAGAAAAAATTTTAATTAAAAACCTTTTTTGTTGACCATTTTCAGAGAAGAATGATGTAAGTAGGCGGGCAGGAAAGCCTATTTACGTGGAAGGGCCAATAAATAACAGTCAGACTCAACGCACAGAGCAGACCTTGGCATCTTGCACAGCCGTGAGAACCAGGTATACGGCGAGCGATTTGTAAAAGACCTACTATTCTTCTCAATTATCAATTTATCACACCCTATTGAGAAGATATGGGGTGGAGTCAATAGAAAAGGGACAAATTTTTTCTAAGTAAAAGTTTTCTTGAATTTAAGCTTAAATATCTCAGCAATTATCTTATCAAATTTAATAA
>CAJVPY010005006.1:0-11949 GCA_910591965.1 Dentiscutata erythropus
TTTTGGATCCCTTTGTGAGACAAACAGTTGTTATAGCAGGTCGCATTGGGCATTTATGCTTGGTGAGTCTTTATTACATTAGAGCAATAAGTTGTAAAAATTTTGTACACATGGGTGTAAAAATTATATAACAGTTCACATGAATAAAGACAGGATCGCTTAAAAAAATAAAAATAAAAAAAAAAATAATTATTTGAATAAATTTTTGGGAAAGTTTATTTGTAGCCATGGCTTTCTCAATAATTTTACAATAACTCAAAATTTTACTAGAGTAGCCCTGTTGTGTAACTAAGCAAAAATGCTCCTCTTGAAATTTTACTTTAAAAAAACTCTAACTTTAACCCTAACACTAACCTAACTCTAATCCTAACCCTAATGCTAATAGGCTGTATAATTTTTCTATAAAAAATAGTATAGCTACATGTAGCCTACGGCTATAGATAAATTAATTCTAAATTTTTTATGTATCTAACAAAAAAAAAATTATTTAATTCTAATTACTAAATTCCAAAGTATTTAATTTTTAGTTTTTAGCAAATTAGTTATGAGATGTCCGGGTCCTAATAAATAGACTAGGAAAACAGAAGCTGTTGTAAATCCAGAGTGAATTAAAAAAATATATCATGATTGGTCATGTGGATGGACAGATGGACAAAATCTGCTAAGGCCTCTAGTATGTGTAGATCGTTGATCACATGAACAAAAATTGCATATGCCCTAAAAAAAATTCAATAATAAACTAGATTAACAGGAACTGTTATTGGTCCGGAGCTTAAAATTATAATGAAGGACCAATGAGAGGGTAATTCCAACGTGAGGTTAATTATGAACTTTAATCTAAAAATATAAATTTAAATTAATATTTTATTGGCGAAAATAATTTAAACCCTAACTGTTAAAAAAAAAAAAAAGGTAAGAAATGCTAGAGATTGTACCTGTGTATATACTTTGATTATAAAGCTATAATTATTAAAAACTCAACTCATTAAAGAGTTAATACAGTATGTGAATACATTATTAGCGAAACTATCTTTGTTCTTTATTTATTATCTTTTGAAAAAGTCAAAGTATTCAATTTTATTTTATTTTATAACCTTTATTAGAGATACAATGCGACCTTTAGGCATATACTTAATAAAACAATAATACCCATATACTGTATATATTATCAAGCTACTTAACTCAAAGTTACGAATGTTTTAATTCTATAATATTCAGAATATATAAATAAAAGAATTAGTATAAGCTGTTTATTATAATTGGCATGTTAAACGGTATAATAAAGTTCTTTAGGTTTAGATCTTACGCATAATGTCTTAATCTTTTTTTTTTTGTTAGCCGTTTTCAGCATTTAGAGCTTATATACAGCTAATATGACTAATACTACAATAAATAGTAAAAATTTTCGCTTCTAAGTGAAGTTCTTGGGGTTAATGATTATTTTTGATTATTTTTGCACAATGAATATAGAGGTTTTTTCGAAGTTAGAAATGGTTTTTACAGTGATTTTTGTTAGTGAAATGTTAAATTCTCAAAAAGTACTTTAAACTGTATAAATAAGTTACTCGAGCATTAGTCAATCAGATGAATGCCTGTTTATGACTTACAATTTCTAAGAAACGTACTATAAAAATTTCATAATAAAATTAATTTAAATTTCCGCCCATATGTATCCAATTAATAGGTTCTAAAATTTATAAGCAGTCAAATTCAGTAGATTAAGTTAGAGTACAATATTCAGAAAAATTGAATAATAGGTTTAATATCACATGACTTTAACTAACTTTTTAACCAAGCAAAGTTTTTAATCAGTTCTATTTTCTATACAAAACTAATTTTAATAGCATCTATAATTACTTCAATTCCAGGATTCAAATGTGAAATAAATGTCCGCATTATATATTAGAATTTCTACTAATTAAATATATATGCAGTAAAGAGCATAAGTAACGTGATGTTACATATGCAAACAAATATATAGAATCCACTTTGAACTGATATCACGTTGAGTACCCTGTAAATTAATTAGAAAAAATATTAATTGTAATAACTGTAAGTAGATACACTTTTAACAAATAACAATATCAGAACAACTAAACCGTGAAGTGCTCAGAAAACATAAAAGCAGAGAGAATGAAACCTCTGATCAGTGAGAAAAACGTTTTGCTCATGATCGTGAAAATAAAGCTAAAAAAAGGAATGCAGAAACTGCAGAAGAATGTAAAAGATGCTTGGATAAAGATAAGAAACAAAAGCAACAAAAAAGAGCACAAGCGAATAATATGCATAATTTAGAAGTTAGTCATAAACGACAGAATATTCAAAAGAATAAACAAAAGTTAGTATATGTAAAACTTCTATTCTTATTGATAAAATATTTTTTTTTAAAATCAAAGTAATATAAAAATAAATAATAATACTTAGTATGTATTCAGATATAATTGAAGGCGAATCTCTAGCAGAATCTGATTGTGATCTTCTAAAAAAGTTTCGAGATAAGACAAGTAAATTTGAGCAAAAACATTGTCCTATATGCAATGAGCATTTTCCTTCAATTAAGTTAGTAAGTGGTAAATATCATCACTGTTATAATGATAAAAAAGAGCCAAAAAAGTTTTTAGCCAAAAATAATATAGACCCAGGCAATGTATCTGAAGAACTTCAGGGTCTCACTGAGGTTGAGGAAATGTTGATTGCTCAAATATTTCCTGTTATATCAGTATACTGTCTTCACGAAAGACAGTATTCATATAGAGGAAATGTTATTAACTTTTCCCAAAATGTGTATGAGTTTGTAACACGTCTTCCTTGTCATCCATTATCATTAAATATTCTTGTTATGCGTTGGCAGTTTGCAAATGAACCAGAATTCAGAAATTTTATTGTTCGTTGTTCTAAAATTGCTGGGGCACTTTCATGGTTAAAATCAAATAATTATTATTATACTAACATTAATATTGACAATGAAGAAGTACTTCAATTATTACCTGATAATGGTTCTATTGACGATTATTTTGCACAGGTCCAAACTACAGAAAATGAATTAAATGATGATGAAAATGACAATGAAAATATAATTACACGTAACTTTGTTCCAGTTTCACACCCATCAAATTGTAAAGAGGATGCTATTAATGATGCTCTTTCTAGAGTGCAAGCCAGAGACACAACAACCGCATGGCCAAACATTGATAGCAATCCAATTAATGAATTCCAGACTCCTGGATACATTGTATGTACTTTTCCAACTTTATATCCTTACAGAAAAGCCAATCTTCGGTTGGAGCATTTAAGAGACATAAAACCTGCTGAATATTTTCAACATATACTAAAATTCAAAGATAGTAGATTTGGATGTCATCCTCGTTGGAAATATTTTGCTCTAAATTCGCAGATGCAATAGAGAGCACTACAGGAAAGAAGAATGTATATTAAGCAATGTTTAAATAGAAAACAAATTACTGTCGAAGAGGTTAAAGAGATGATTGAAGAAAATTCTCGTCTGGCCGATCAAGTTGTAAGGTTTGGAAAAGGTTTATGTGGGACCCGACAATTTTGGATTAAACAGTGACTTGAATTGACAAATATGATTAAACAGTTGAGAATGCAAGAACTCATATTTTTCACATTCAGTGTAGCAGATCTACACTGGCCAGAGCTTCATAACCTTATGCTACATGATGAGAATATAATAGAAGAATCAGATCAAGAAGCAGCTAAACGTCGACAGAAGAACCATATCAATAATCCTCATATAGCTGCATAGTTCTTTGAAAATTGGTTTAAATCTTTTTTAGAAAAAGTACTAATTCCTAAGTAGAATTTAGAAGATTGGTGGTATAGGTTTGAGTGGCAACATCATGGTAGTACTCATATACATGGTATTGGAAAGCAAAAAAATGCACCAGTCATTGAGTGGGTGAAAATGCAAGAAGACAATGATATAATGGTTAGAGTGGTCCAATACTTAGATTCCCTAATCACTACAGTTAATCCAGATATTGACGCCCCTATACCTGATCATTACCTCTGCCAGAAGCGTAATAATGAGATAAGTAATGACTTTCAGAATTATATTGAGCTAGTCAATAAATTGCAACGTCATACAAGATGTAGTACCTCATATTGTATTCGTACCAATCATAAAGGTGAACAGTCTTGTAGGTTCAGATATCCAAAAGAAATTGTAGAGCATACCTTCATTCGTGAAGACAATTATGGCCATCTGGAACTTGTCACAACAAGGAATGACCTATATATAAACCCACATGATAAACTTCAGCTATAAGGATGGTAGGTGAATATAGATTTGAAACCAGTTCTTAGTACACATGCTGCTCTTCAATACATATCTAAATATGCTAGTAAATCTGAACCCTGATCTGAAGCATTTTCAGATATACTTGACTGTATCCTGTGCAACAGTAATCCTGATGATTCATCACTTGCTTCATTTCAGAAGTTACTTCTTTATACGGTTGCAGAGCAGGATATCTCTGTGCAAGAAACTTGTCATCTGCTTCTTGGCATCCCACTCTACCATTCTAGTCGGCAGTTTGTTTCCTTGAATCTCAATAAAGATATGCCGCAATTGCTTTGTAGTACTGGAAGTGAAGATATTTTTTCTAATAACGAAGTTGAACAAACTGTGAAGTCGCTCTTACAAAAGTATTGGGATAGGCTTAGTGAACTTGAAAATATTTTACTCTATCAGCTCTACTTAAAATATAAGTTGTTTAATAGTAGGTGGAATATATGCAAAAATAAAAACATTGTACACATTTGGCTACGTTCTTCACTACAACGTAATGGGCTTCAATGGGAAGAATTTTGTCACATAAAAGTTCTTCTTCATGTTTGTCACCAAAGCCTTGAGTAGCTTACTATGAATGATACAATTTCTTGGTCAGACCTTTTTGAGCAACATATTACAGAGATTGATAATGACTATGCTGATTTATTAGGCTCACCTGTAGATAATGTGGAAGATGAAGTTAGTAAAGTTGATGATGAACAGCTAGATGATGACAAATTTGAAAACAAAATACGATCTAAATAAATGTTTTTAGCTGAAATAGGCCTAAATACAGCTATTAATAAAAATTCAAATTTAGGTTCACATGCAATGGATAGGAACTATGATTGGATTACAGACAGTAGACAACATTATCCCAATCTAAATCTAGAAGATGTGTCGATTTTTCTGCAGTAAGTTAGAAATAAAGAATTTTTAAATTCTGAAATTCAAGTTACAAATACAGTAGATTTTCAGATATTAAATGAAAAACAGATGAGAATATTTAAAAGAATTGAGGAACATTATATTGCTAAAATTGGAGATAACAGAGGTATTGAAGCTCTTAGAATAATAATTATGAGAACAGCAGAAACAGGTAAATTGTATCTGATTAAAGCAATTGTAGCTTGACTTATTGAATTAGCAACGAATCATAATGCTAATAACAAATCACCTGTCTTCATGCTCACACCAACTGGAGTCACAGCATACAATATTCATGAATGCACAATTCATTCTACACTCTTTATTCCTGTAAATTGTAATAAATTTGATATAAGTGGCGAATGATTAAAGCAATTACAAAACAAATTACAGGGCGTAGAATATTTTATCATTGATGAAAAAAGCATGGTCAGACAATGAATACTTGCTCTCATTAACATGCGGTTATGCCAAGCCTTTCCAAAACAAAGAAATCAACTATTTGGTGGTCATTCTGTCATCCTTATTGGTGATTTTGGACAACTCCCACTAGTTCTTGATGACCAGGACCCCGAAGAACTCTGATGTAACTCATATGTTACCAAAAAAGGAAATTTTGCATAGAAAATCATCAAACATTGCTTTTTTATATAGTAAATTTTTAAATTTTGCTCTATTTTATACATCTATTTGGCCAAATTTATATGAACTTTATACAAACTTAGATATAAATTGTATCAGAGTTCTTCGGGTCCTTGATGACCCCATGTATGTATCTACTCTCCAACGTGATTCACTATCAAATAATGGTATTATTGCATACAAACAATTTTTAGAGGTGTATAAGCTTGACGTTGTTCAATGTCAATCTGGAAACTCAGAAGAGCAATGTGTTTTCAGAAGTATCTTGCTATGTCTATGTGATGGAGAGTCCATGGTAGATGACTGGAGAGTACTTACTACACATTTTGCAGATTCAGCTAGTGTGAATAATAATCAATTTTTAGATGCAACAAGCATTTTATCTAGAAAGATTGATGTTGATGAGGTTAATTTTAATAAATTAAGATCTTTAAACAGCCCTATCGTCAAAATTAAGGCTATTTATCTAGCAGGTGGTCGTGAAATATCCAAGGCTGACTCTAATATAGCAAAAGGTCTTGAGCCTTATTTGTTATTAGCTCAAAATGCATGCATCATGCTAAGAGCTAACCTTTAGATAGAAGCAGGGTTAGTTAATGGTTCTATGGGGATTGTACACGAAATTTTGTTTGAAGAAAGAAAGTGCCCACTATATCTTCCAAAAGCTGTCCTTATTGAATTTGATGATTACGCTGGGCTAGCTATCATAACTACTACAGAAGGCAAAAAACTTGTTTCTATAATACCAATTCAGCAAACCTGGGAATCAAAAAATATAATTTGTTCATGTCTACAACTTCCTATTTGCTTTGCGTGGGTGGTTACAGTACATAAGAGCCAAGGATTAACAATTTCAAAGACTAAAGTAGATCTTGGTAAAAGAGAGTATGCTGCAGGGCTTTCTTTTGTAGCTATATCTAGAGTTCATGCTTTTAACGATCTTATCTTTTGTCCATTTTCTCTTAAGAGGCTTCAACATATAAAAAAGTTAAAAAGATTGCAAGATCGAAAAGATGAGGAGAAATGACTAATTTTCCTAATAAAAGAATTCTGAAATTATGGATTTTACTTTTTTTATAAAATGTTCTAATACAAAAATGCGAATTTTATAGCTAGCATTTCCCATATAAAACAAAAGTTGGATTAAGTGTGCTCTTATACAGAGAAAAAAAAGAAAAAAATAACTTTAGTGGTAAGTGTGTAATGTATATATGTATACAAAAAAATAAGATATAAGACGACATGCATACATACGTGTGATAAAAAAAATTATCTTGAATAGATAATCATTGTGTTACAATGGATGGACAGACAGACAAAATTAAAGTGTGAGGTCTAGTATGTACGAAAAAAGGGAGATGGTATTGGGTAGATTATGTAGCACAAATCACGGGTTGGACAGACAGACAGAATTCAAGTCTGCACTCTAGTACGTATGTATGTACACATATGATGCTATTGGGTAGATCGTGTAGTACAATGCACGGGATAGACAGGCAGACAGTACATACAGGCAAATAGCGGTGCTATTGGGTAGATCAAGTAATACAAAGTCACATGGGCGGACAGACAGACAAAAGTTTGCTTATGTGCAGAGAATGTGGGTCCTCCGCTTCGCTCCGGACAATAATTAGCCCGCCAAAAATTTTTTGATCGATTTGATTGGTCAATATTCATGCATGGATCGACGTAATTAACCAATCACATGTTAGGTTTCCTACGCACGTGACATTGTTACAAAAGCGATCCCACAGAAGGTGGTCATAGCGGTAACTGTATTATTGTGTATATTATATAATAGCAGATTACATAAAGCCCCTTTGTCAGACAAAATGTCTACTTCTTTAAAAGGAGTTTACTTTTGGTCGGTTACAAAGTTTCTTACCAGAGCAGTGAAGTGCATTAACGAGCCCCCCTATGCTCTCATAATCTTAAATCAGCCTATTTCGCGTCGAAATAATGTTTTCCATACACTTTGGGAAAACGGTATGTTAAACCAAGGTTTATCAAGATCAAAATACATGTTCCACTCATTGTTTTTCATTATGTAAATATAAGCAAACTTAAAGATTTGTGCAGACGGCGGCGGGAACCAGCTGCATGAAGCTTTTGAGGGAACTGATAAGCAACAAATGTTGGTGATACTATTTTATTCATTATTGAGTTATAATGGTGCGGTGTTTAACATATGATATGACCACTTACAGGTATATCCCTCATTATATCATGGGAGACTTAGACTCTTTGAAAGATGACGTCAGGGATTTTTATATTTCTAAAGTAAGCAAACTTTCAGTCTATTCTTTTAATAAATATAATACTGAACAAAAAGCTCCTTAATAAGGGTGCTAAGGTTGAACAGGATCCGGATCAAAATTCTACAGATTTCATGAAATGTATTGAACTTGTCCGTAGAAAGGAAAGAGAATCTTCTGTAAAGGTATGATGGTTTATTTTAATACCTTGTATTCTGCCCGTCCATTAAAACTATATATTCTTGTTTATAGCACGAGATAGTTGCTCTTGGTGCATTTGGAGGTAGAGTGGATCAAGCAATGTCAACTATTCATTACTTATATAAGCTGAAAAATGAGAGAAGGATTTACCTATTATCAGATCAAAATATGACTATTTTGCTAGACAAAGTACGATTTGTTAATTTTGCATTACTTCGAATAATCTGAAAACTAATATTGCTATTTTTGCTCATTTGAAGGGAAAGCATCAAATACATTGTAATCAGGCTATTGAGGGCCCAACTTGTGGAATAATACCTATTGGCATCGAAAGAGCTATTGTGACAACAACGGGGTTAGAGTGGAATCTCAGTATGTCATTTTCGTCATTCAAATCCTATTCGTTTCACGAGTTTTATCAAATCTGATAGTAATTTTGTTATAGCGAATAGTTCCACCTCGTTTGGTGAAATGATTAGTACATCTAACCATTTAATTAATGATATTGTAATGATCGAAACCGATTCACCCATTTTATGGACAGTTGAATTGAAAATCTGATTACTGTTTGCCATTGTATATAATACCCGGGTCTTATTCAAGAACTCATATTTTAGAATTGAATAATTACCCAGGTACTTTATATAGAACTGGTATTATAATTGGGTTATATTATATGGAAATAGTAAATTAATAGCTATACCCTTCGGGTATAATCAAGGGTTGGCCTGCATAGATGATGTAAAGTACATTAATTACGGTGAGTACTATTTTACGGGAGTATTATATGCAGTGGGCGGCATTATTCAGTAATAATGATAGGAATTTCTTTACTTTTAAATTTGATGTAAAATGCGTGATTTATATAAACGATTAGAGTTTAGGACATTTCATTTTTAAGATTTGGTTTTGAAATAGGGTTTAGACCGAAACGTTGCCCAAAGCATTATCGATGGGTTTCTAAAAGAAAAGCATTCATTGTTTACCGATTTTTAAAAATAGTTCATTTTAAGATTAGTTGTAAATTACATACCAATTCTCCCTGTTTACCAGATTCCCATTTTGCGAACTTAAGCCCTTGTTCATCCCGCCTTTGTGCTATTAGCCGTTGTTCTTCTTTCAAGGCATTGCGGACTACACGGGCACATATTTGAGTATATTTTAAGTAGCTATGTTTATATATAAATTAGATCACTTTTGTACTTAATACTACTTAAACATACTTTTAATTATTTTGCTATTGAAACAAACCTAATACCGGCAGCTTTCCAAGCAAAGCTCATTGTATAAAATTTTAATTGACGAGATTAGGCGTCGCACAATAGCGGACATTTTCATTCTCATTTTACGGAAAATCACGGATACGTAGCATCTTGTGTAATATTTTATTTGTAGCTCCGTATGGTTGTAGATCCCGTGATAATTACCCAATCAAAATGCGTGGTTTTTAAGATTTATCGTAACGAAAAAATCTTCACATAAAGAAGCTTACAACTAATAAATGCACGTAAAAAAAGAATTTGTCATATAATTAGAAAATAGATAGATACGTAAATTGATACTTATTACTAATAAACCCAAACTCAAGCAGACCAAAAAATTCAGTGCGAATAAATTATTAGCGAAACTGTTATTGTAATTGCTAATTCGTTTAAGATGGATAGTATTTCATATGCGCAAATTACTATTAAATTTATCTTCATTTTCTCCATAGCTATTTTTAATTTTCTAGCAAAATATGTCATATAGGCTATTATGTATAATAATGCAAGATAGAGAACCAAAAATTTTTGATACACGTAGTGGGACAGGTTATTTGACAATACAATTGCTAAATGGCTGAGGCGGAAGGTTTATTTTGACCATTTACTCATAACAATAACAAAGTCAAACAGCGTGCCTTAGTAGGCCAGGCTAATAATTAGATGATAATTTAATAGGTTTTATACATATTCATTAAATCCTTCTTATAGAATTATGCAGAATAGACCTTCATTAAATCAAAACAATTAATTATCAATAAGAGTTTGGTGACTCTATTCAGGGCTTAATAATTGTAAATTAGCCGAAAACATTTTTAAATAGTAAATTTTTTTAGAATATTTTTAATTTACACCACAAGTGATTATTACCTGTAGTTAATTTGCCAATTAAAATTCAGAATCAGGTGTAACATGTAAAGCAATTTTGTGTAACATTAGCAAAATATATAAATGAAAACTTATGAAAGTTATTACGGCCTGAAATATTTCGAAATAATCATGAATGATGTGGCATATTTCAGAATTTTCAATTACAAAATAATACAAAATAATACGAAATTTATTTATTTGTTTTTTTTTTTTTAACTTTGGCAATTATGCTAATACTTTATTAAGTATAAAACTCACATATTTATTTTATATTTATTTCATAAGTGAGCTAACTTTAACACTGGGCTAAACATGTTACTCCTAAAATTCCAAGTATTGGCTTACCTGGCTCTTTGCGACAAGAGTCTTCTATAACAAAAGTTCAAATTACCCATGTGCATTCTGCTATAATAAAATTTTCTTTCAATACTAAACCCTCCTACTAACAAAGAAATCTAATATATCACTAAGTGGCATTTATGGCCATCATGATTGCCTTCTCTTTTTTGAACTTTAAATCTTCTCCTCCTAACTTCCCGAGTAGAAAGAAATACTTCTAACTACTTAATGAAAAAACTTCAAGATCAAAAAAAAAAGGGAAGTTTAAAACCAAAAAGAGAAAATACCTAAACAAATACCACAAAAACAAGTATTTAACAGAAAGTTAAAGCCAATTACTCTTTCCAACGATTATCTGTACCAAAAAACCCAAATATATTTTTTGTAAAAAACACAATAGTATTTAGTAAAACGCAGAGGGTACACTAGTAGCTATAAGTCAGCAGTTGTTATTTAGAGGTAGTTTTCATATACTACCTGCTAACTTCTTCAAAGTTTATTACTTACTGCAAGCATGGCACTTGTTTAGAAGTAGTTTTCATATGCTACTTGCCAACAAGCCCAGAGTTTATCACTTACCAAAAAGAAAGTATAGGTGCCCACCCCTTTCTTAGAAGAAAATTTAGGAGTTGTTGAGTCTTTACATGGATGTAATTACTTTTCTTGGGTGCAAGTGGTCTCTCCCTAGGTGTTTTTTGCTTGGCCAGTTTTCTCCAAAATTTTCAACAAAAAGTGAGCAATTTGGTTTACCCTCTCCAAAAAATTGGCATTGTTTATCTTCCAAATTCAGGCATACCCAGAAATACAACCATGTGTCTTGTTTATCAGTGGATATAATATGCGACATAGTCTATGGATATAGGTTCTTCATGTGATTGGGATCAGGTCTCTGGCATAAAAGGCATTTGAAGATGGCCAGTAGTCAGATAAAAATTTGTTAGATTTTATAATCAAGATATACAAACATTGCAGTTGTTATAAAATTTTTTTTTAAATCTGGCACAGGTTATAATAGTATACTTTTCTTTTTTCTTTCATTTTATTTGTACTATTTCTTGATAGAGGTGGTTCTCTCTTTGTTGACCCTTGGGCTTTTCTCTTTGTTTTTCTTTTTTTACATTTCATTGTACCCCTTTTATTGTTTTTTTTTGAAAATTCT
>CAJVPY010005007.1:0-11949 GCA_910591965.1 Dentiscutata erythropus
AAAAATATTTTTTAGAAACTACAATTGATGAAATTTATTCTGATATAAAAAAATTATTTTTAAAAATTTTTATTATAGAGTGAAAATTTCAATAGTTACTATATATTTTTATTATAAAAATTATTATGTGTTGCACTACTTATGATTGCCAGTGTATTCGTCAAATCTCTATACTGTAAATTTTTTAAAATGGCTGAGTTGCAAGAACATCCATCTTGTCTCGTAATGTATTTGAAAGAAATCTTAATGGACATTATAAATCTCTTATACAAGAATATTATGATATTCGTATTAAAGTTTTCAATATTCATTAAATACAACTGTCGAAACCGCTAAAGATTATTATTAATTAATTCTGAGTCAATTTTAAATCAATATATCAGTACTTATTAAATTGAACTCAAAATCTCCAACAAAATTAGCCAATTTAGATTTCTGTCAATTTATGTAATTTATACTAATTTGAATCCAAGCAAAAAATATTTTTGCTCGATTCTACTTATGTATAATTTTTTTAGAGAGTTGCTATTTTCACCCCACTTTTGCTAATCCCACCCCATATCAAAAAGTGCCGGAAGAGGTATTTTTATTAAGTAAATACTTGGTTTGATCTTAATAAAAGTTGTTCATCAGGCCTTTCCGGTTCTAATGGTAGTAAAATAATTAAAATAGGACCAGTAGTTCCTAAGATATATATATCCGAATTTAGTTAATTTTATGATTTTTAAAAACATCCATTGGTCCGATTTTAATTATTTTACTATTATTAGAACCGGAAAGGCCTGATGAACAACTTTTATTAAGACCAAATCAAGGATTTACTTAATAAAAATACCTCTTACAGGGTACTTTACTAATTTCACCCAAATTTTTAAAAAAGTGCTCCGGAAGAGGCATTTTTATTAAGTAAATCCTATTTTGATCTTAATTAAAGTTGTTCAGCAGGCCTTTCTGGTTCTAATGGTAGTAAAATCATTAAAGTTAGACCAATAGTTCCTAAGTTATATATATCTGAAGTTAGTTAACTTTTATTTTAAAAAAAAACCATTGATCCGATTTTAATTATTTTACTACCATTAGAACCAGAAAGGCCTGATGAACAACTTTTATTAAGATCAAACTAAGATTTACTTAATAAAAATACCTCATCCGGAGTACTTTTTTAAATTCGGGGATGGGGTTAGCAAAAGTGGGGTGAAAATAGCAACTCTCTTTTTTTATTACTGCGCCTTTAAATACCCATCGAAAATTTCTTCAAATTCTCTATTTTTATAAATTGTCCCCAAAGATTCTCTTTGAAAACTAATTTCTAGTATCATATCTATTATTATATTAGATTTTTGTTTTGTTAACCAAACAATAAAATACCTAACTTTTTTTAACGGTATAATCAAATTTTAAATGAAGCCATTTTCGAATTCTGTAAATCAATAGGGCTCGAAAACAGCTTTAAACTTTTAAATTAACCAATTTGTCATTAAGATATCTTTATTTAAAAGCTCGAAAAAAAAACAAACATAAATAATAGAATAAAAATTAATTATTCCCGATTCTCGTGTAGTGTGTTAGTAACTCTTATTAATTAATTTTTTACTTTACATTATACAAAGTGTATAATTTTTTTACCAAAATTATACGGAATGTATAATATGGTTTAAAATTTTATACTTAATGCATAAGTTTTCAATAAATAATATACATTCCGTATAAAATTGTATACTATACTCCTTTGACCGACTATGCTATACATGTTATCGTAACACCCTTATAAATTTACCGGTGAACACGCTCGTAATTTATTGTCTACCTTTACAGCATTTTCTGACGCCAGCTTAAATTTATGGTCAGATCCTGCGATATATTATGAATTCTGTGATATTCTGCGTATTTTTCGAAATTCTGTGATATTTTGTGATGATTAGGAGAAAATCATCGGATCAGATTTTTTACTGTAGAAATGAAAAGGTTGACTGATTTGCAAACAATTTTTTTTACTGACACGAAACTTTACGCATGAGTAACTTTATATATATATATATATATATTAAAAATCTGTAGATTACGTTGGGACAGACGATAACCAACGGGTTTATATTTGTTATATATAACTCGTCGTTCAACGACTAGCACTAATACTAGTGACAACAAAAAATATCGACATTCTTAAATAATGTCTCGACGTTCACTGAATATTCTCTCCATACATGAAAATCAATTTGGATTTGTTCACAGTGAATTTTTAGTGAAATCTCTTGCAGCAGTTAAAAAAACAATGTTTACGCTAAAATGACTTGTTTTAACACTCGTCACTGAATGGGAAATAAACTAATTAGCACAATTTGAAGACATTATTGTTTAATTTCACAGCCAAACTAAGGCTTTTTGGCTTCATTTATTTTTTTTTGCGTACATCAAAAAAATTCAAAAGAATAAATTTCAAGTATTGCAATAAAGCACCCAGATAAGATTTTTTCGATTTTAAAGAGTTTATTCTATTCATTAATCTCACTTATTAGGAGAGATGATTGCAAATGGATGAAATAAAAACTTGGAAATATGTTATCGAGTAGGAATTGTCAAAACCCCGTCTTTCACTGATTCTAAAAAATGGGTTCATTACTATGAGAGACTGTAAAATTGACTGCCTTTATCCATTATATCTAAAGTCTATGATAAATTTATCAACAATATCAGCAAATCTTAGATAAAAAAAATTTATGGGATTATACTGTATAATAAAAGATTTATATTAGAATTCAGTATTATCTGTAGTCTGTTTTTCCACCTTGTGTAGTTTTAATAAATTATAGTGAAGCTCATACTGTATTTCTTGATAAATATAATGGTATTAGAGCAGTGGACCTAAAGATGCAATAAAAACTTCATCTTTTATTAAAAATGCATTATTCAAAATAAAGTAATGTTTTTCTAATGATGGTTGCTTAGCAAAAACAATGGATGTTTTGGTTGTTCATATGAAAAATTAATTAGAAGCGATCTATGTATAATGATCATAAGCGATTATATTTTTGGTAGAAGAATAATACCGGTAAATATATTAGATTTAAAATTTTAAAATGTTAGATGGTTTTTATGATCCGTCTATTATTTTGTATCTTAAATAAGTTTTATCAAGACTGTAATAAAATCTATCTACTATAAATTGTGTTAAAATTCTGAATATAATTGTTATTATTCAGAACTTTTTTTATTGTAGTAAAATGACGAAACGTGTGAAAAAGATAATAGAAATGTCGTAAGAGTAGTTATGGAATATCAAAGTATTAACAGGTATAATACCATAAAATATGGAAAATAAGCACAGCGCCCTCTACCCTACTTTTTTCAATTTCAGATTAACGGGAATAACTTGGGGTCTTTGCCTTGAAAATGACCGTATGGTACATGATACCGTAAGGTCATTTTCAAGGCAAAGACCCCACTTGATTAAAGATTTTATTGCTATTTCCGCTAATCTGAAATTGAAAAAAGTAGGGTAGAGGATGCTGTGCTTATTTTCCATATTTCAATGCAAAATAAAGACTCTTAAGCTGTGTAGCAATACAAGGACCTTGTTCAGTTCTGTTTATATAACATTATAGAAAGTAGATGGCGACTTATAAGTAGCGCAAATATTACCTGATCAATTAGGTTATTATCTAAGAGATAATTATAAATGAATATTTAAATTCATTTGATATATCGATACTCTTTTACCACATTTTGATATATGCTATTTACGCCAGTTATTGCAAAATTTAGGAAACGATATGCTAAGTATCAGTGAGATCTATTTCCCATATTTGTTTTCTATGCAACACAATTTGATAATTTCATCGAGATAACAATAATTATAGATTCTTTTCTAGCTAGTTACCACTGTACAATAACTCTCAAATTGAATAGAATGTAGTATTATAACTGTACCTTCTATTGTGCCTAATATTTTTTAAGAAATAATACAGTATCCAGTACAAACATGTGTAACAGTTGCTTTCCGTTCCTAATACAGTAATAAAGCTCTAAAAAAGAGTTACTATAGCGAAGTATATGATAAAATTAGGATCGGTTTCACCCTATCATTATTATTTTTAAATAAATCCCAAAGTACAGAAGTATCACGAGGGTTAAAAAGCTAGACAATACAGAAATACAGCAATATCCTGTATAAATACTTGTGTAACGTAGATCCCCGTGCGAATTTAAGTGATGATCTACAAATAAAACCACGTGTAAAATTTTTAACTTTGAAGATCTACAAATAAAACACATGTAAAATTTTGTAATTAGCTTTCATAATCCTGTAATCTATAAAAAATTTTTTGAAAGTTGTCAAAACGGGTCCCTTTAATATTTTATATAAAATCAAACTATCACGGCCAACTCTCCCTATTTCATGCCATCTCTCTCTATTTCGTGTCATCATTTTCTACTTCGTTAAATACAGAAATATGTTTTTTAAGGATTTTTATACTCGCGAAACTACCGCTCACTATCGCTCCACTCATACTGACATCTACCGGCAACTTCATTCAGCATGGAACCAGACATGGGAAACGAACATCACAAACCCACAACTTCCTGGACCTACTGTATGTAAAAAATTTTTCAAAAGTTCAGTTTTCAAAAATTTATTATTTCTAATCCAAACTTATTAATAAAAATTTTTAAGCTTTTTTGTTTAGTTTAGAAACCCAACAAGAATTTTCTTACGATTTTCACCGTTGAACCGATATAAGAATAAACGGAGGAAAAGCAATCGCACATGCGTTTTGCAAAAATACCACTTTGCAGAATTTGGATCTTTCCAATAATAAGCTTTGTGAAGAAGTTGAAGAAGCGTTGGAAGACGCACTTTATACAAACAACACGATAACTTCGATTCCGACCATGAAGGAGTGATTTGAATTTCCTTTCCGAGTTTTATTTTCAAGGCAAGTAGAGATCCTTGTAGGGGTCTACCGTTTTGATATGATAGTAGGAGAAACAGTTATGTTTTCCATACAAGTCGATAATACGGGAGGCTTTCGGGTAGATTCAGCTGGCTGTTGAGAACTTTCAAACGATTTCAGGGGGGTTTGGGTAGATATATTGGACCAGGCTACTGCTAGTTAATTCTTCCTGGTTGTTTTTTTCAATATGTCGAACAGTTGCCTCAGTATATCTTAAATGGTATATTGAACCAGGCATCCCGAGATTATTTCTCTAGATATATTGAATAGACTTCCTGATGGCTGATGATTCTTGGTAGACTCAGTATATTGAACAAACTTACTCGCAGGATTTCCGTCTTGATTTGATCTTGCATCCGCGTTTCTGCTTCGACTGTTTTTAGTTTTCTAGAAGATCCACCTGGTTATTGAATTAGATTTCCTTGCTGTAACATATTGTTAACTTATTTTTTTTATTACCCGGGTATTAGTTCTATATACAAGGAAGAACAAGTAGAAGAAAAGTGTTAGCGATTATATTAAAGAATTTCAACTTAAAATCGCAACGTACGATGAAGCGATCGAATGGATTCCTATTAAAAAATCAGACAATGTTCGGAAGATTGATGATTTATTTTCAGTAAGCTGATTATATGACAGGTGACTTATTTTTCTATCAAATTCTCTGAATAATTAAGTCAACATTATATAATATCGTTGATCTTTATTTAGAATAAATACTAATTGCACGGACTAACTCAAACGAATTTGTGTTGGTGTTTTTATCAACTAGAAAAATAGATGATTCAAGATATATAAGTTGTGATTTATATAATAATTTCCGGCTTGGTGTCAGACGTGTGATTCTCAGAAGATAATTCAAAGATGGACAAGTGAAAATTAAACTATAGATAATTATATAAAAGAACTTCAGCTTGAAACGACAAAATATGAAGTGATGTCGCGGCGCTCACTGACCACGAATAAAAGTGACCTCAATCTTTGGATTAATGCACGAAATAATTATATGTCTTGTCGAAAACTTCCACCTTTGCAAGGATCAAGTCAACAGCAAGATACCAACGTCTTACAAAGGTATCGATTTTATGTTTTTAAGAATTCTAGTTTGTTTTTTTTTTTGTAAGCGAAAAGGTCTAACCTTCCCTTTATTTTCTTATGTTCCTTATATACTCAATAGTTGACTCCAAATTAATTACATCACCATTTATCATACGATATTTGAACGTAATAAGCTTAAAGACGAGGAAAAAATAACAATTAAGAATATACTCCTTATCAGACTTTTCCTTAATTACATAATTGCGATTCGATCAACGGTACACGTGATCGAGAGACCATACTTTCGAACGCCCAAATTCGACAAATTTTCAAATATGTATGTATAATAATACCTTCTTTTTTTTTTTTGACTAATTAACCCATTTTTCTATCGTTATTCTCCGTACTACATTTCTCAAAGGCCAATTTTCGCTCAAGAACCGATTTTGACCGTAACAAGTAATCGAATGAAAAGGCTGCTTCCTTTAAGGAGTTTGTATTATCACCACACAAATCAGGTAAATGATCATATTTTTGATCAAATATAAATTTTGAATTGTTTCCGTTCTATGTTTACTCGTATTGACATGTTTATTTACTTATATTATTACGCTGTATCTAAACCTACGATTATTTTAAAATAATAAACGAAAAGAAAAACGCAATCCGGAGAAATCATAAATAGATATTGAAGTACGCGATATAAAAAGTAAGTATCGATTAATGTTAATGTGTCGCGACTAATACTTTTTTTGGCAAGCTTGAGGTCTACTGGTACTAATTCTCCCTTTTTTTGAATTTTTTTTTTTTTAATAGTATCTATGCAATTGACCCACCTGTCCCTTTTTTCTTGAACCATCCTGAAGAAAAAAAAATACACGTCTTTAATCCAGCTTTAAGGACTTTCCTTTTATATTCTTTTATACCTTTTATATTTTTTTATACCTTTCATATATAAATTATTTAATGCTTATCGCTATGACTGGCGATTTTTTAGTAAATAGAAAATCTGGGACAGGTTACTTTAACTCCGACCCACAAATTAGTCATTAAAATTTATATAAATTATTTAATGCTTATCGCTATGACTGGTGATTTTTTAGTTAGATATGCAAATAGAAAATCTGGGACAGGTTACGTTAACTGAATTAGTCATTAAAAAAAAAAAATACTATTATATAATATAAATTTATTAAAAAAAACTACAAATAATTTCAAATTAATTATTTTCGAATAAAAAATGATCCAAACTGAAAATAAGCATGAATAATATTCTATTTGCAAATAATACTGTATAAAAATGCTATTGTAGCCGAAGAAAATTTTGATAAAAAATCCGCTGCAAAATTCAACAAATAGAAAATGCCGGATAAATGTAATTTATTTGTGGCTATCATTTTTCGAGTTCTTATACGTAAATTTCCATAATTTATTACTTATAGTGTAATCCTGTCACTCCTAGTTTCGATAAAATAATAAGCAATTAAATTTTAATGGAAAATATTTCAATTTCTTCAGCAATAAAATCAATATCATCCAGTATTGAATAAGTCCCCTTCTTGCCAAACAATTTCAAAAAGCTATGTCCGCCTCTTCTGAAATCTACCCATGATTCATCACCGGTTGGAAAACCTACCCGTGGTTCGTCATCGGTTCGAACTTCCACTTGACAAGGATCATTAATATCAATCAGCTTTGGAGAAATCCCCTTGCCAAGCAATTTCAAAAGGCTATTTCTGTTTCTGTCTCTGGAATCTACCTGTGGCTCATCTCCGGTTCGAACTTCTACTTGACAATTACGAGTATAATCTTTTCCATTACCAAAATAAAAGGCAAACCCGTTATAACTATTCGGTCTATACCCCCTTTGATGGAAATGAGTTAGTAGTATTCATTCAATCAATAGTTCATACGTAGACATATAAAAGCAATTTACGAGAATTATACCATGAACTATTATTCTTAACGTCACCAATTATTCTATCTGAATCTTTAACCTTAATTAGTAAAACCATCGATGGACTTTTAAAAAATTTTTGGAATCAAATCCATTGCGGGTCGCTCGATGCTTTAGTATAAACTCGTAAGAAGGTTTTTTGAGAAAGGCAGATCCACCTGGCAATGTCCCGAGCATTTTCCTCTTTAATGATAGCAGAGTCGATACTAATCATTTTGACACGTGATTGCCACTTATCATGTTGTTTAATATCAGCCAGAAAATATGCTTGTAATTCTGTATAAAGATTTTTTGACAACACTTTTCTAAAAGGTATAACATGATGATAAAATTCAGCCCGTAAATTTCATAAAATCGAATATAAGGTATAAATTGATCTATATATTTTTTTAATGATGTAAATTCATTTTTTCCCCAGCTGGTTACATATGAATTGATTGGTTTCTCTTCTGATAAAAAAATATCTTCTTCTGGTAAAGGAATAAATTGAGCCATCCCCCATTTCATTAAATATTTCCAAACATTGATTTCTTCGATAATTAGATCATCTCTTTTAATAAGTTCTAAAAAAATACCTTTATCTAATGTTGGAAAGTTTGCTAACTCAAATAATAATGGTTCTGGATCTATACAAATAGCTTCTATGATATAAGCTTTGAGTTTCTTGCATTTTTCGAGGTTAACATTATCCCACAAAAAAACAAATATGTTTTCTTTAAGCCAATAGAGTCAGAGTCCTTTTTCGCTAATAATTTTTATAATACAATCTTGAATCTTCCCACATCTTTCCAGTTCGACGATATTGAATAAAAAATCAACTAAACTTTCTTTAAGCCAAGAGGGTTCTGTTCCAATTCCAATAAACTGAATAAATATTTTATATTATTTTATTGTATAATATGCAATTAAAAAATCAAATTGATATGCCAATTAGACTTACAAGTTATGGAACGCGGTTAATTAATTCATCAAGAGCCAATTCATCAGCAGTAACAAGAAAATCAAGAAGATCTGAATCTGAATTTATTGGTAGAGGGCGAATATTCGTAATGTAACGTTGGATTTCCTTACAACTTTGAATCTTTGAAGACAGTAGGTATAATTGTAACAAAGTTTTTTTGAAGCCAAGCGCACTCATAACGAATGAGCTATGTTATATAGTTTTATCATTTTTATGATACACGTAAGTTGCGAATTATATTAAAATATACGTTTACATATATTAGCCTTACATATTCTTGTACGTGACCAACTAATTGATCAAGCAATAATTCATCGGCAGCAATAAGAAGAGCGAAAATATTAGACCCAGATTGATTTTGTAAGTCAAGGATTCCTGTATAAATATACCTTTAAATTACATAATTAGTAAAAGATGTTGGTTGAGTTGAGTATATATAAAATTCACATAATCTCACACCGTAGAATTAAATGAAATATAGCTGGTGAGATATTTGGCTTTGCAAAATAATAAATATCTTCTTTATTTTTCGCCCATTTGTCGGATAAAGCAATTTTGAAGTAAGGAGATCTAGCACGTAAAATAACTGAATGAGCTTTAAATTCTTTAAAGTCTGGCTCTTTACCAGCCTGAATAATAACATCATATTCATCAGCATCATTAAGAATATTTAAAAGATCTCCAGAAAGATCCTTAAAAAAAACCAGTAACAGCCATTATTTCAAAAAAAATAAAAAGATGACAAACGAAGGGTGAATTGTCAAATTAACAATGATCATTAATGTATTTGGATCGGCTTAAAAATTAGTACGTATTTACGTACGTACGGTGAAGAAAATCACAATTATACCTTAACAAAACATAAACATTGTTATCAAATATTTCCATCAATAAAAGTTTGTATGCAAATACTTTATCGAAGCCGATATTTGGATTTTAATATAACATTACATTAATAAAGATTTTTAGATAGGAAAATAAGTTTGTAATAATTATTAGAAATTTTAAATATATACACAGCTCTAACGGTTCGACAGTTTTGGATAAAATTTTGCAAAAACCTGTATTAGATCAATACAAACAAAGTTACTGAGTCATTTCTTTTATTTAAATATGAAAAAAAAATTAATATATTATGTATGTTTTTTTTTTTTTTTTAATAAAAAAAAAGCAACTAATTTAGCTTCTTTTTTAATAAATTGGCTCTGTAACATTCTTTGTAGAGATATAATACTAGTCTTTGCAAAATTTTATCCAAAACTATCGAACAGTTATGGCTGTGCATCTATTTAAAAATTTCTAATATTTATTATAAACTTATT
Source organism: Dentiscutata erythropus (assembly GCA_910591965.1). Taxonomy (NCBI): domain Eukaryota; kingdom Fungi; phylum Glomeromycota; class Glomeromycetes; order Diversisporales; family Gigasporaceae; genus Dentiscutata; species Dentiscutata erythropus. Next base: position 10,231 of record CAJVPY010005007.1, read on the forward strand.
AACCTATCTAAAAATCTTCATTAATAAATTTTATTATATAACCACATATACGTCGATCCCCAATTAATGTAGAAATTGTGATGTTTAAATTTCTTGTTTGGCGCAAGAATACCAAGAACGTAGCGGAGTGAGATTTACCGTAAATAGCCATATAAAATATCCCTTGATAGTAGACCTCCCTATTGTGCCGGTCTAAAGAATTTAGTGGAATTATGAATTTAGTGTGCCCGGGATTTCTTGATTAGTAATTTAACAAGTAGGGTTAGGATTAGAGTTTTTATATATTACAATAATCTTATAATACAGTATATATATATTATATATATATATATATATTGCCCACCTATACTATAGAAGATCCAACTTAATGTTTATATAGCTATAGCTATCTACCTATTACTACCGTAAATTCTCGAAATAGCGGGCAGGGGCGTTAATTAGAAAATCACGCACCCTAAAAATAGCATAGGTAGTTTCGAAATAACGCCCATGCGCACCCGCAAGGGATAATAAAATTTAAAAAATGCTTCGGAACTAGGTTTGGTACTAAGTAAACCTACTTACGAGCTTAATAAAAATTGTTCTTCAGTTAGAGACGGTTCTAATGGTGGTAGATCATCAAAAACGATTCAGTAGATCGCCCGCAATAGCAATGTTTATTTATCTTTGCTTATATGAGCTGCAACTTATAAACAAAGATAAACAAACGTTGCAAAACTTCAAAAATTTATTGGGCGATATACTAGACTTTTTTAGTGATCTTACCGCCATATAATCGTCTCGACCTGAAGAACAACTTTTATTAAATCCCAAAAGTAGGTTTACTTAGTACCAAGCCTAGTTTCGGAGCATTTTTTTATTTATTTACTTTTTGTATATAAAAATTTATATCTGTTTCAAAATATCGCCCATGCGCGTACTCAAAATAGCGCGCACGTATTCAAAATAGCGCGCAGATGCCTGCTATTTCGAGAATCTACGGTATACTCTCCTCAAGCAAAATACCTCCAGGTATAATTCAAGTTTTTTAACCGGATGCGACCCTGATAGTGCAGCTTTTATTTATGATAGTTCATCAGTCAGAAATAACAAAGTTTTTTAATAATATAAGAGCTATTAACATATCATTTTAATTTGAGGTTTTAATTTAGAAAGTGTAATTTGTGTTTATAATAATATACATGCAAATAATTACAAAGAGGATTTCTACACAAATTTGTATTTAAAAACCAAACTTTTACAAAAGTATCATTTATCGCTGCAAAATGGTGGATCTTTGAGATTGTAACCTACATTATAATCTGTTGCATTCACCTGATTGTTATCCGTTTGCGAAGTTGCGTTTTTTAACCAAGGATTCAATATAAATTATAGTATTTTTATAGCTTTTCCTTTCTGATCACACCTACTAAAATCAAATCAACAGGCAAGTAGATCGCGTGATACGCTTAGACCAAAGTCTTACAAGAAATAAGATAAAAAGCCAATTTCTTGTGAATCTGTGCTAAGTAATTCCGAGATAATCAAAATTCGAACAATTCGATTACCTGAAAATAAGTGAACGTTAAAAAAAAGATCAAATGAATAGATGATGGACCTCAAATTAGCCAATCAAATCTGTTAAAAGTGACAAACAGACACACATATGGGCGGATTTGACTCCGATCATAAAAAATGTGATTATTGCAAATCCAACGTTGATTGGCTATTTTTTATTAA